>CAUYSK010043256.1:0-63182 GCA_963575035.1 Avahi laniger
TAAAATAATGACGAATATTTGTTATCTCACATGGTTTCTGTGGGTCTGGAGTTCAGGGGCAGGTTAGCCAGGTGTTTCTGGCTTGGGGTCTCTTGTAAGATGACAGTTAAGGTAACTTGTCATTTGAGACTAGAGCTGGAATGTCTACTTCCCAGATGGCTCATTCGTACGGCTGTGGGCAGGAGGCCTGGGTTCCCCCCATGTGCTCCTCTCCCTGGGACTGCTTGAGCGTCCCCACAACATGGCGTCTGTCTGTCCTAGAGTGAGTGATTCAAGAGAGAGCAAGGGGGAAACTGCAGTGTCATTTCTGCACCGTCTTCTTGGTTGCACAGGTCATCCCTGTCCAATGCGGGAGGGGACGACACAGGGAAGGAGGGACCCGAAGCTGGGGCTCATTGCAGGCTGGTACCGGACGGCCCCCTGTGCCCCTCACCCTGATCCTCGGCCACAGCCTTGCTCTCCTCTCTGCTTTCTCTGTCCTTCAGCATCTCCCTTCCCTGGACGCGCAGCCCGGCAGTGCCACGCGGTCACTCTCCGTCTCCTGACCCTTGCCCCCTCCAACCACAGCAGCAGGGAACTGAGCCAGCAGACTGACCTTCCTCACAGTAAAAACTAGTCAACCAAGTCCTGTTAGACATTGACCAAGCTGTCGAAGCCGTTCCAAATCTATTGCTAGACATTTTATAAAAAACTGAAACAAATCTTTTCATTTTGGTAAATCAGTCCATTCAGCAAAACTGGGAAAAGAGTCCTTAAAAGGCTAAAATGTCGTCAAGACAGAAAATGGCTTCACTGAGGACTGGAAAGAAATCAGTAAAAATTAAAAACTTCCCACGGGAAGGATTGGAATTTGGATAATATGCATTAAGAGGAATATGCTCACATTCGCTGAGTATGGCCAGGAAGACTCTTCCTTAAAACAGGCCTTGTGTAGGCAGGTAAGCGGGCACTGGCCACTCCAGAACTGATCCTGCCACAAGCCGGGGGTGGGAGAACGCCCTCTGCGGAAAGTCTTCTCTTTTTGGCTGTGAAATCTTTGCGGGCTCACGGGTGCCTTCTCAGGCTCCTGTCAGAGGAAACAGGGCTGCACCGAACATGCCACCTCTCCGGCCCGCCGCAGCTCCCCAACCCGAAGCATCTGCCGAAGTCCCCGAGACCAAGCCCTTCACTGGCCCGCGTCGTTTCCGCCCCCAGATGAGGCAGTCTGCGCTCCTGGGTCCCAGTGACCGCAACCCGACAGCGGTCATCTCTCAGCTGCCTCCTTACCGGGCATCACCGTTCTTCCCTCAGAGGTCTGGAGAGGACAGGGGCCTTGTGACGCAATCGCGCAAGAAGGGGCCGCGTAAGAATCCAAACCTTGCTCTGATCCCAGAGCGCATCTGGCCATCCGGTGTCCCCTCTGCTTCTGGAGAGGACTGGAAGAAGTACTTCCTCCTCAACATCTTCAGACATCGGTGCATTCCAGCCGCGGCATCCGGGAGAGGGCTGCGTGACCGCGGTGTGGCTGCGGGTCGGGCCGAGCGGTGGACCTGCCTCAGCGGAGACCTGTGCACGCGCCCGCCCGCAGTTCCCAGGCTGGCCCGCCCTGCCGCAGGTGTGCGTGCACCGGGACCCCTGAGCGCCGCAAACAGCGCCTCTCCCACCTGCTCAGAGGCTCCTGCGCGGCCAGGCGTTCTCCTGGGAGGCTGCAAACACGCATGGGCGGATTGGTTCATCACTGAGCTGCTCTCTGGAGAAAGAGAATGAACCATTTCAAAGAACTATCAAGCCACCAGAGAGACAAAGGGGAAAAAAATCCTTTTCAGGCTGCTGTCTTTCCCTCCTGTCTTTATGTTCCCTCGTCTTTCCCTCTCCCTTTCTCCCTCTGGCTCTCCGCGCTGCCATCTCACCGTCTCTGCGTGGCTCTGTCTTTTTCTCTCTGTGTCCCTCTCGTCTAGGTTCTACTCTGAGGTCGGGGACTAGCCTGACTCCCCCTTCACCTGGCACGGGGAGCACCAGCAGGTGTAGCTGAGGAACGGGGAGCTCGCAGGAGTGACAGAAAACTGCCCAGAGTAGTATAGGGGCAGACCCACTTCCCCCGATGGAATCTCATGACCTCCGTGGATTTGTGCGCCATTGCTGCGCTGACCCTTAGGGTGGTCCACAGCGAGAGGAAGGACTTTGAGTGTGAGGCTGGAAGGCTTCAGGAACCCACCTGCTGCCTTATTGTTGTGCAGAAAACCAAAGCCAGTGCTTTGGTTTTCCAATAGGCTTGGTGGCTCTCTAGAATGTGATGGGCTTTGCCGACAGCACTGCAGGGCGGCGTGGATTGCTGTGTCCTGGGTACATAGCAACCCAGTGCCTGCTCTCTGTTTGTTGCACAGAGAAATGGGTGGGGAAACCCAGATGTCCCAGGGGCATGTCTCAGGCAGCCTGGGCCACCTTCCGGGTCTCTGTAGTCATGGGGCACTGGAGGGCACTCACTCTGTTGGACGTTGGCCTACAGAGTGGCGCCAACAGGCATTCAGAGGAGCATCCCCCATGAGTGTCCTTGGAAAGCACAGGTGTCTCACAGGAGTGAACAGGGGCAGCTAGATCAAACTAACGCCCATGCCTCAATGACAAATTATGAGCACTTAATTTTTATTGAAAATAGACCATTAAAAATATTTTTCCTATTCATGAAGCTTCATTTTTCCCTCAAAGTACAACTGTCTTCTCTATAATACCCCAACAGTGTATTTTAAGTCGCAATAAGTATTTTGAATAAGACAGTCATCAAATTTCTGCAGGTTATTTCTAGAATCTGTTCCCTGCTTCTACGAAGATAGCTCATTTCATCCCAAAGTGACTCTGGCTCCTTTTCATTTCTCTCTCTCTCTTTCTCTCTGTCTCTGTCTCTGTCTCTCTCTCTCTCTCTCTCTCTCTCTCTTTTAAGGAAGAACAACTAGCTAGCTGATTATCCCTATTTTTGCACAATTAGGAAGGGTCTACTGCACTTTCATTTCAGAATGATGTATTTCATGGTGATTACTGAAACAGGGTTGACCAGAGAGCGGAGAGAGATGGAGTGCTGTAAGAAATCTTGGCAGGAGAGGAAGTGATCTGTAGAAGATGAGATGGAATTAGCACAACATCACTTTCAAACTCAGTGGCCTGGAATCCATCTCAGGGCCAAAGCTAGCCCAGAGCAAAACTGCGAAGCGGCACATTTTGTTCTGAGTCTTGCCTGTCCTCCCTCTTCACAGCCTTCGATTTTGGCATCCCTTGCTTGCTTCATGCATGAAAAGATACTGAATATACACCGTTTACATATTGTTAGGGCTTTTACAAAATTATTTAAAGAAAAAGGTGCTGGTCTTCATATTCTGATATTACAAGTTGTAAATACCTCTGCTAAGGTCTGTTCTTACAGAAACAGGGCTGTGTGCTGTAGGCATCTGCCATGTGTGCAGAATTACTGGTCAACAAGCAGAGGAAAAGGAAAGCCTCACTCTTTCACTGCATGGTAGCAGGAACACGTGACGAGACTCTCCGTGCTCCTGGGTGGAAGAGGTCCATGCCAGCAGCCATGAACTTGAACCATGTCAAGTTCATTGGCATTGAACTTGATGCTCTCATGTGATGAGTGCATTGATACAAGAAAGTTAATTTAACTTAGCTAGACTGCACATCAATGCCATTGATGTGGTGACAGAATATGCCCTTAGGAAAACCACACTGCACGGATGAATGGGACGTCACGCCAACCCTGAGCTGTCCTGAGAAGGAGGTAAAGCTTGTGCGCGTGGAGGATGCAAGGCATAAAACATGGGTGGCACCACACGAAAGGCGTGGAGGGCCGTGGGGCTTAGAGGACAGACAGACAGCAAAGGGAAGGTTTTGAGGAGGAGGGGGCTTTTGCCTTGAGAGCCGAATGGCATTCAGCGGGCAGAGGGACAGGTTATGGATGACTTTGAACAGCACGCTGTAGAACTTAGCTCTATCTCGCAGGACAAGAAAAGGGGCGCCAAATACTCTGCTCGAGTGCCACACCTATCCCAGTCCACACCCACCTGCCTGCTGTACAAAGCCAAAAAACAACAGCGATAGATCATGGCACTTCTTCCTGGCCTCAGAATCCAGGTGCTTCCCAGTATATAAACGCAAAAAGGCTCCCTGCAAGAGAAGCTGCTGTGGGTAGCATGCTGATTGACACTTCCTGGCAGCTGCACCTCTGGATCCATCACGGTGCTCACATCTGTCCACCCTTCTGCCGCCTGCCCCCAGCCAGTGACTGAGCCTGGCCGTGGTGCTTGACCTGGGCCATTCTTGCTCTCTGGGCAGTTCCTCTCAAGGGCAGCTTTGGCTCAAGGACTCGCCATGCATTTGCCTGGGACTTGCTCAGGACTGCTGTGGGGTCTGGGGCTTTTCCTGCCGGACCCTCCCCTCCTTCCATGCCTGCTCTGGCTCCCACCTCCTGGGCCTTCACAGGTGTCCCTCTCCCAGAATCTCTTGCACCTTGAATTCCATCTTGGTGTTTGCTTCTCAGAGGACACAGACCCGTGACTGATTTGACTGTGTGGCTTTTAAGTTGAAAACATTTTGGCATTTCTGTTTTTAAAGATGGGAAACCATGGACAATTGGGAGGCACCGTCTACCGTCAGGTGTGCAGAAAGCATTCGGCTGGAGTCAGGTAGACCGTTTAGGGCTGTTGCCAGAACTGAGGTGATAAATGCCTGGAGAGGGTGGTGGCAGCCAGATGGGAAAGGAATCGTGGCTACAAGCAACACTGCAACATTCGCCTCAACCGACTGCCCTCGTCACCACCGTCTCTCCTATCGCACGGAAAAAAATGATAACTAGTAGGGCTTTGAGGAAAGAGCACTGGCGTGGAAGTCAGGAAGCCCGGGCCGGGCTCCAGCACTGACTAACCCTGCACGCTGCACCCCAGGAAATGAGCGCAGCTCTCTGAACTTAGCTTCCACCACCTGGAAACAGACAGGGTGGGTGAGATGAGCTGATCTTGAAATCTACTCCTGTTCTAGCATGCACCCCCTTTTAACTTGTAGTATAAGACACAGAGCGTTAAATTTACTGCCCTAATCGTGTTTAAGTGCACAGTTCGGTAGCACCGAGCTCATTCACCTTGCTGTGCAGCCACCACATTTTGTCTACCCATTCATCATTGATGAATGGACACTTGAGTTGCTCCCATCTTTTGGCTATTGTGACTAATGCTGCTATGAACACGGGTGTACAAATATCTCCTCAAGATCCTGCTTTCGATTCTTTTGGGTGTAGACCTGGAAGGGGATGGCCGGGTGCGGGATCACATGCAGCTTGCTGTTTGTAAGCAGTGCCTTCCGGTACCTTCCAGCACGGTGCCCACAGCAGCGGCGGGGAGTGAATTCAGGAACTAGTCACTGTCCGGAATTGGCCAACACATCACAATCTATTTTAAAAATTCACCCAAATTCGGCATTCTGCACCATATTGTATCCTTGTTTGTTGTAATATAAAAATGGTGTTTTAAACTACATTCCAGCTTAAGGAAAATTTTACTCTGCAGGGTCCAGGAAAGTCCCTGCTCCAAGGTGAGCCCTACTTATCCCGTGGCTCCCCCAGGACTTCCCTGTGGTAGCAGTGCACACAGGTTGCTGCTGAGATCCCTCCAGCTCCAACACCCTCTGGCCTAGAGCAACAGCCTCCCAGGGGGAGTCTTCATTTGTAACAAAGATCAAGTGAGTGAAGGACTCTTGTCCTGAGCCAAGAGGAATGAGTCACTAGTGCTGGGAATTTCAGGCATTTGCGTGTGTGCAATGGAGGCTGGAAATGGAGGGGGCCGTTTCTAGAGCAGAGATGTCACAGAGGCACCGCCCCAGTGGGTCTGGCACAAGAGCAGTGTTCTATTAAGGCAGGCTGGGCCCTCCCTGGGCTTGTTTCCCAGCTTCTGCAGCTCAGAGCGGGTTCTAGAAGATGGTCCAGGTGCTGACTCATCCGTGCATTACCATAAAGAAGTTGGTAGCACTGTGTCACGGAGGCCGTGGAAATCAGTGAAGAATCTCAGTGTCCACTCAGATGGATCTGATGTTGTCTGAATGCATGGGGTCTCCCTGGAGCTGTTTATGGCAAAGTGGGGGGACGTGGCTGAGGCACTGTCATGGGCCACCAGAACCTTTTGTGACTCCACAGCCACCATGGTGGGAAGATGCCCTGAAAAGATTCTGGGACTGTCCGTGGGGGCAACTACAGTGTCAAGGCCACTGGGAACCTTTCCAAGTCCATTTAGCCAGCGCTGCGGCTGCCACTCCCTGTTGGGCCGAGCCTTTGGCCAGAGCTGGCTGTGACTGGTTTGCACTTCCCTGCTCTCGATTGCCCGGACGATGGTCGGTGCTGGAAGTGCCCGCAGGCAGGAGGAGCGGAGGAGAAGGTGAAGGAGGACGGGAAAGGCTGAGAAAACCCTTCCGTCGGAGTAAATAGTCCTTGGATAAGTGAACGGTCCCTTTAACATGAACATATTCCCTTGAGGAAGAAGAATGGGAACGAAACTCAGAATTCCCATCAATACCAATTCCATATTCCGCTACGTGCACGTGCTCACGGGATGTGAGCTGGATCACAGGTGTCACCATAAAGGGGTGCACAAATGCCACTTTTCTATTGTCCTCAGCCAGGCTTTAGTGTCAAACATCAGACTGTAAGAGAGAGTTTAAAATGGTTAAGAGAATAAATTTTGCGATCACTTCAGAAGCACCCATTTGCATGCAAGCCATTGGTATGCTAATTTCCAATCATTCCCCTCTTATTCATGAAAACCAGCCACCCAAGGTTCTCACCAGCCAGTAACTCAGGGTGGGGGCGGGGAGCCGGAGAGTAGACTGAAGGCCCCGAAGGGCCTCGGCGCCCGGAAATAGGCCCCCTTTCCTTTACCGATTCTGTAGTTCGGACCTGCCATTCAGATTCGCATTTTCCCTATTCCATCGTCCGAGTACGGTCATGCTTCAACTTTCACGCTCTAAACTGATCTGTTTGCATTAGTGCCCCATTTGGGCTTCTACTGGGAATTTGTATTTTTATCCGTCGTGGCATTCATGGGGCTTGGACCTGTGCACTACGTTAAGGAAAGCCAGCACCGCGACCCGAGAGAGGCGCCCCGGGGGAGGAGAACGGACCCCGCGCGGAGTCCGCCGCGCGCTTCCCACGGGCCAGCCGGGCTCACGGGACCCAGCACCGACACACCCCGCCCAGGGACCGCCCGCTGCCACCGAGGCGGGGAAATCAGAGCGGCCCGAGGAGAGGCCAGGGCGCCGGGCGACTGTGGGAGAAAGCTCAGCGTGGCGCAGCCCAGGGATCCCCCTTGAAGTTCTGCGGGGCCGGGCCACGCCGCCCCGGAACGTGCGGACGCTCTAGGCTGTTCACACCTTTAGCCACAAGGACTTCAAAAAGGACAAACCCATGTGGCCCTGTGCAAGGCTGGAAATGTGTACAACGTTCAGTGAGGGGGGAAAGGAGGAAAGGTTATTCAGGGAGAGAAAGTCGACAGATGAGCGTTGTTAACTAAGGCAGGAAGCCGGTCCCCATAAGGGGCAGGGGCAGCCCTGGGGCTCCTCCCGGCCCCACCCACTTGGTGCCCCACCCACCTGGGGGCTCTTCTTGGCCTCACCCACCTGATGCCCCACCCACTTGGGGACTCCTCCTGACCCCACCCACCTGGGACCCCACCCACCTGGGGGCTCCTCCTGGCCCCACCCACCTGGGGTAGCACCCACCTGGGGCTCCACCGGCCTGGGCAGCGCTGCTTCTCAAGCTTCCCCAGGGTCTCCTGGGGGCCCGGCCCAGGTGCTGTCTGCAGCGTTATCTTTCTAGCCATCCGGCGCATTAAGGTCTTCTGTGCCTCCTCAGCACCTCCAGGATAGGACCTGGTTTTCTGGCCCTTTAGAGACGCACCTACCAGGCAGGGCTTTGGCAGCCCATGGCAGGCCTTCCAGCACGTGCCTGGGTGCCCTTCTCCCCTCTGTCTGCCTGACAAACGTCTATTCCAGCTTCAAGTCCAGCTCAAAAATCACCCTCAAATTCCTCAGCCTGCTCCAGGGGTGGCTGCACCTTGTCCCTGCACTAGTCACACCTCGTCCCAGGAGACAAAGAGGGTACACACCTCTTTCACCCGCCTATTTTAACCTACAAATCAAAAAGATCTAAATTTTAATTCTGGCTCCATTGCCTACCAGCTGGTTGGTCTTGGGTGCATTAAGCTTGCAAAGAAAGACTCGTGTTCCTCCCCTGTCAAACATGGGTGGTAAAATGTACTCCACAGGGCTCTTTGAGAGAATGGGCACCCTGCCTTCACCCTCCCCCAAACCGTGAGACCCTCAGAGGCCTCTTATTCCCTTGTATCCCCAAGACTTTGCCCGGCCTTTACCAATGGAGAGGCCCCCAAACCGTCTTGTGAATGAATGAGGCTAGTGACCCGAGAGAGCTGGTTTGTAGAACTTTCCCTGGTGGGCCACAGTGGGGGCGCAGTGCTGCCAGTTCCGAGGGTGGTTCTCCACTCAGAGCCACAAACCCTGCCTTGGAGAGGTGTGAAAAGATTCTGCCGCTTCCAAAGAGACAGACTGCTTCTGGGACAGAAGCCCCTGGGGGATTAGAGAGCTTCCCCTCCTCTCCTCCCTCTCCCTGGCCCGTCTCCCCCTCACCTCCTTCCTCACCAGCTGACACAGGTAGCCACCACCCCACCTTCCAGGGACACCAGAGTAAGGCAAGGATCAGCAGGAAGTGGGAGGAGAGTGAATGAGCTTTGGACACAAAGCACAGTGGCCCGGATGAGACTTGACTCACCGCAGTTGCAGAAACTGAAGGATGTTCATGTCGGTAAAACAAGCAGCTGTGTCCTGCTCGTCGTGGATTTTGGCAACTGCGTGCTGGTCCCAGACACAGCAAAGTCAGCGGACACAACCATGTGGCCCGGACCCTCTCCCGGCAGCACTGGGCGGACTATTCTACTACAAGTGTGTAAGCCATGCGGGGGGCGGGCGGAGGCCAGTCAGCTAAGCCCCTTCGCAGTCCCTGAAAGGTCAGCTTGGCCCTCCCAAGCTGGAAGGAGGCAGCAAAGTCATCCGAAAGGGCCACTTCAAGATTCAACCCTGGCTCAGTTTACTTCAGCCACTCAAATCCCTGCCTCCTTCTGCAGAAATCCCAGCAAGGAATGCTGCCGCTTGCACGTGGCGTAGAGGGAGACCAGGGTGAGCTAACTCATCCAGCCACACCCAAGAACAACATCACAGAAATTGGCTGACATGTTATTCCTCCTGGGTCAGGCATTGGGGACAAAGCGCCACCTCCCACCCCTAGAAGCTGCAGAGGATTTTTTTAATGCAAATGCAACAGAGGAGGGAGGGCTTAGGGTTTATTCTGGGGGAGGGTAAGGCAGCCCCCTGCCCAAGCCCCTCCCTCCTTCCTTCTGGCTTAGGCGCGCCCTAAGGTGAGGGAGGAAAACGTCAGTGCTCCCACGCCTCGCCCGCCACCCACTCCTGGGAGGTGGCTGCCCCCGGCTCCACACTCCCCTCTCCTCCTCCAGGAGGGATTGGCCGGATCAGCGACTTCTGGCTCTAAGAGGGTGATCACCCATCTCGAGACTCCATGAATCCCTTCCCTTTCAGTTCTGGGCTGTCCCAGACACAGCGTGGCCTTTATCTGCCTCCCGATGACATCACCGCGTGTCCTAAGGGGTTTTCACCTATTGTCAGACTACAGCTGAGCTCTCTCCCTTCTCTCGCAATGCCACAATTGGGCAGCCTCATTGGCTCCTGCTATTGAAAATATAACAGAGACGAGTCTTGCAGCAAGAAACCGACATGATGGATAATAGGTAGGAAACAGAGCTGGCACAGAATAAGGGAAGGCCCTGCTCCGTCTAATTTTCATTGACCCAGTTTCATCGCTCAGAGCGCAGTGCAGAGCGAGAGAGAGGGTGACCTCCACATTCACAGAGCTTCATACCACAGTGCAAACGAAGCCACGGATGTCCTTCTCTCTCCTGCTACCAACCCAGGGATGTTAATCCAAGCGAGTGGCTGACAAAGGGAATTTCCCACCTTAGTTAGGAAGCAGCAGTTGAGTTGGCTAGTCACTTACGACAGGTGATTTTCAGAAATATAAGGGGAAAAACTCACTCTACCCCACTCTTCTGAGAGAATTTAATGGGGTAAGGAGGAGGGGTGCTGTGGGTGGTAAGTGGAGCCGAGCATTCTCGATTTGACCTCCACGCCTCCCTGCGCCAGCATCAGCCCCCAGGGAGCCGAGGAGGGGTCCCAGGGTGTGGCTTCACTCCTTCTCAGAGGACCTCAGTCCCACCAACAGTCTGCGCACGTTGCCCCAACTGCGGGAAGAATGTCTGAATGATGTTAAGAGTTTCGGGTTGACTAATAAAGCCATGAATTTTATTACCTAGGCAGTGAGTGAGGACGGCTGCATCAGCTTCCCAAGGAGGAAATTAAAGCATTCATCAGGGGCCTCTGAGAGACACTGACTCAGGGAAGGGTGGAGGAACAGATTGAATCCACCGCAGGAGACCAAGGTGAGGACAGGAGGGAAAGCCCAGGAAGTTAGACTCTTGAGAAGCTTCCGGAAGCATTATGAGTGGTGAAACATTTGAGTGATTAGTTTTTCAATATGATTCCTCTGTAGAACAAAAATCGCTCTGTCTCCCCAAACCTTGGGTGGAGTCTGCTACACACACCAAAGCCTTGATGAGTTCTTTTCCTACCTGAGAGCAGGGGAAGTCGTGAAAATTAATAAAACAGCTGAATTTCTCATCTGAGTCAAAGCACCAAGGAGCACGGGATGGTGAGGGTGGAAGTAAGTCCTTAGAGCCAGACGCGACATGGGCAGATAAGTCTCCAAAATTTTCCATAAATCTTGAGGAAGGCCTAGACTCTCCGCAATTTGTACAATAATAAGCCAGTCCCATTTCGTTCTGAAGGGCCAAGGTAACCCAGGTAACATCTGGGTTGCACATGTACCGTGAATTGAATTTGCATTGCAGTTACGTTGATGCTTCTGGTTTTTATACAGTGATAGAAGAGAAAAACATGGCTATTAAAGTGTCCAAATCTGTGGTGTTTTTCAATCCACTAGCACCCCAGAAGTACTTGCAGGGTGCAGGGTTCCATTCTAGCTACTGTGGGTTGGTGCTTCCAAACCGCCTAAGGTGAAGGTCCAGCCACTATCATTCCCAATCCGTGCAGACCGATGCGTGGCCCTAGTGAGCTTGGCTGGGGCGCAGTTTGTGCAACACAGGAATTCAACAGCACCCAATCTGGTCTATTCCCTGTTCAATAAAAAGAGCCCATGATAACACGTGTTTGGATGTTGTGGCGATGTCACATCGCTGGGAAAGTTTCTAAACTCTCACTCCTCCTTCCAGATCCATACCAGTTTACTGAGGGACACTGGTCTGAACATCACAGTTTGAATAACAATGCTCTACGGCATACAAATAAATACAAAATTCTTGCTTTCAGGAAGCTTACAAACCTTCCATCAAACTAATACCCATGAAAACATGTTCACTCTAAGACAAAGCAATCATAATATCAACTTATAAGACAGAAATGATTAATTTCGAAGTAAACTAATAAATAATACAAGTTAGGAGTTTAAGAAAGGAAGCTAGGTTGCAAGATGGAGCAGGAGAGAGGTGTGTGGCAGGGTGAGACCTTGAACAGGGTCCTGGAGTCTGTCGAAGACAGGATAGTCACATCTGACCACAAAGATGGTGATCTGTAAGGCAATACATGTGTTAATTCGCTTGAGTTAGTCATTTCTCAATAGATACATGTTTCAAAGCAACATAGTGTACACAATAAACATATACAATTTTTTGTCAATTAAAAAAATTTAAATGACTCCAAAACCTTGCCAAAAAAAAAAATCAAGATAGTTAAAGAGAAGTCAGAAGTATATGAACAAAGGCAGAGAGGTTAGAACTTTCTTTGTGAATTTAAAGGACAATAGCAGAACTGTTTGGTAGGAAAGGAGAGTTGGTTCAGAAAAGTAATGGGAAAGGACAGGGTAGGGTCAGAATGTAGAACATTATTTAAAATGTTTGTGTGTATGTGTGTAGATAAACAGGTATAGGTGTAGAGATATAGATATGAATAGAATCCTCCTTAATAAATCTCAAGGTAATAACACATTAGGTTTTTAAAATTAAACGCTGAACTCTAACAAATTAAATGTCAATATTAAAGTTTTGTATAAAATAAAGGGAAATCTTTGTTTGTAAAAAGTAGTGTTTCTCCGAGCCCAGGTGGGGTGGAGGGGGGATGGATAGAGATTATCTCTCTGTTCTGCAGAACATGACTTCAGGTCCTGCAAGCCAGGGGTAGAGGAGCGGGTGTCTTCCCTGAAGCCGGAGGCAGGTTCCAAACTCCAAGGAGGGAACAGAGCTGGGCCAGTGGGACACCTACTTTAGAGGTCAAGAACGAAGTTCAAGTATGTTAACCCAAACAAAGGGGACAGAAGCCAGGATGAATACCGGGGAACACAGTCAGGACCCCAAGGATGAGCAGGGGAAAGTCTGCGGCAACCATCTGCAACAGCTGTGGTGTGGCGTGGCATCACATGACATTGTGTGCTATGGTGTGTTATGGTCTGGCGTAATGTAGTCCAGGGTGGTATGGCTTGGCGCGCTGTGACGTGGTTCACGGCTTGGCATGGCGTGGCCAGCTGAGCTGATAGGCAGGAGAGCCAGATATAAGATGGAAGTGTATCATTGGAAAGAGGTGGTTGGGGACTGGGCTAGAAGGGGTCACCGGGAGAGCTAACCAGAAATGTCCTGCCAGCAGCTGGAGAGAGATGTACCCGATGGAAGAGTAAACCCTGAACCCTTGGACTTGAGTCTTCCTCTGGAGGGACGAGTGATGTCACAACAGCAGGAGGGTCACGCACTGACCACTGTCTATTATTCAAGGAAACGAGCCAGGTGCTTTCTATGTGCTCTCTCACTAAACCCTCCCAACAACTCTGTATGATGGCACTCAAGAAAGTGAAGCTCAGAAAGGTGAGGTATTTTTCCTGAGGCCACACGGCAAATCAACAACGGAAGCATATGTGAATCCAAATGTACCTGGATTCCTTCATCAGCTTTTTTTTGAAGTGGGGGCAGGGAGCTCATGGCTAAATGAGTCTTTCATAGAGATTTTCAGAAGGTGCTGTACACGCATCCAGGGGGAATAAGGTAATGATTCTAAGGATTGCCACCTAACCTGCACCAATTAGCAATAACATTTAGTGGCAGGTAATAGAAACCCCAAGTAGTGGCTTAAACAGGACAGGGGTTCACAGGCCACTGGGTAGCCTATGCTAGGGAGTGCCATTTACATTTTGTCTCTGGAGGAGCCGTTGTGGAAACCAGCAGCCCTGGGGGGTTGGGGGTCCCCTCCTTCGTGTGAGGAGAAGTCAGAGACGAGCAGACCAGAGCTGGTGTGGCAGTCCCCCAAAGTCATGAGGAACACAGGTTCTGTCTAGATCCACACTCTACCATCTTCATGCTTATGCTTACAAAATGGCTGCTAGAACTCCAGTCATCACATTCCTGTTCTAGACAGGAAGAAGGAGGAAGGGCAAAGAGCAAAAGGAACAGACTGCCTGAGGCAGCTCCCTTTAAACTGTTTTCCTAAAACCTGGAAACCCGTCTAGTCACCTCCACCTCCATTTCTATCTCACTGGGCCAAGCTGTGTTATGTCATCATTCTTACCTGGAATGGGAGGGTGAGAGGTGGAGCTTCTTTCGCTGGACACATTCCTAACTCCAAACAAAATTAAGGTTGTGCTAGCTAGTGAGAAGGAGTGGATGCTGGAGATCCATCTAGCAAGACGTGGCACCTGACTCTCATCACCGGGTTACACCAGGTGCGCGACTGCCGAGTGCCCGCCCACTCGCAGGTCAGGCCGGCGCGGACGGCGCAGCCTCTGAGCGGAGAGCTGCGTAGTCAGATCTGACACACGTTCATGGATCTGAGGTCTGAGAACGGAGACAGCGGATTGTAGACCGCGCGTGTCCTCACTGAGGCACTGCATAGTGGGGAGTGCAAGAGCCATTGTCCATCGCGCTGTCAGGACCCTTTCCCACACTTGAGGGACACTGTCTATATGCTGTGCACAGGCTGTACTCCAGAACTGGGGCAGAAACAGTCACCTGGGTGTAGCCTGACCAGACATCTGTCCTGGACAAGAGCTGGCAGGGTTCCGTTGTGGACTGAATTGCGTCCTTCGAAATTCATATACTGAGGCGCGAACCTCCAGTTACTCAGGGTCTTTAAAGGGTCTTGCAGCCAGGGTCTTTAAAGAGGTGACTGAGTTAAAATGAGGTCATTAGGATGGGCCCTGATCCAATATGACTGATGTCCTTATAAGAAAAGGCAGTGGGGCCACAGGCACACAGAGGGAAGGCCGCGCGAGGACGCAGGGAGAAGACGGCCATCTGCAAGCCAAGGAGAAGCCAACTCTGCCAACACCTTGATCTCAGACTTCAGCCTCCAGCACTGCGAGGAAATAGCTCTCTGTTGCTCAAGCCACCCAGTCTGTGGTACTTTGTCATGACGACGGTAGCAAACTAATACAGGTTCTTTGACAAAAGAATTCACTAAGAACAGTTGAGCCTATACATTGCAGTCGAGTAAAAAGTTAACCTCAGCTTAATTCTTCACACGTCACGCTACGATTGCTACACAGGGGAGTTCCATTGCTAGCCGTCCATTCTCCCTCATCCGGGAATTGGGCCTGGCTGGGGTAGATGTCTCTTCGTTTGGCCCGGATACGTCCATCCTCTCCCTCTGTCTCGTGTGCCTTTGAATCGGGGTTTTTAACACGAGTCACACAGAATCCTTCATTGTCTGCTGGTTTTCAAAGCCTCGTTTTTAAGTGCAGCCTTTCCATCAGCCGTATTTCTAGGCTCTGGGTAAGCAAGACCCATCCGTGCCTTGTGGAAACGCACAATGCTTTTCCCTCCTTCAAGCCGCGCGCCTCAGTGTCCCGGCAGCGGCTGCTCGCTAGCCGGGAGCGGCTTCTCTCTTATTCATGCTCTCTGCTTTGTGGCTCTGAGCCCGAGCTGTCTTGCGATTTTGCAGCAGAAGGGAAATAGGTGACCTCGGCATTTTGGTGGCAAGAAAGAAACTTTCCGTGTGGATTCCGTCCCCTGCAAGGAAACAGCTTCCTACCTCCCTCAGTCCTTGTCTCAAGGATGCTTCTTCGATGGCAGCCCCGTCCACCGCGGAGCCCGGGCCTCTGGCTGGCCAATTAGGGAGGAGATCGGTTCAGTCAACTGATAAACATCAGCAGAGAGAACACGTTAGAAAGATAACAAATACACTATGAAATACTGGAAAACAGGAGAAAATCAACAATTACAGACAAAAGCTAGAAAGTTTAAAAATACATGACTAAATAGTATATGCTCAAAGGATCACGTTAAGGGGCAGAACAGGATGACTTCACCCTTTTAGGTACAAGCACTGCAAGAGATGAAGCGAGTGAGAGAGATGTGGGAGCCAGGGGGCCAGAAACCTACAGCTTGTCGGCGGGGCCTGAGTAGCCGCCTCCCTGCAGACAGGGGCTGAGGCGCCGGGACTCGTCCCTCTGGGCAGAAGCGTCTGCCCTGGAGGCTGAGAAGTCCGGTGAGGGGCCCCTTAGGTACCCCAGATGCTGTCCCTGCAGCTCAGCTGCCGTGTAAACCCGGCACCGTAATTCCTCCTCAAGCAGAGAGGCTACGGCCACAGGGGGCCGAGCGTTCAGAGGAGCTGACCGAGGGGAACGTCAAAGCTGCCAGTGAGGCTGCTTCCAAACACACAGGCTGCCTTGAGGAAGGGCAAAGGGACTGTCATCCAGTTATGACAAAGGGTGCGTGAGAAGGGCCTGGGTGCGGTCTGTTCCAGCTCTGCCCCTGCCTAGCCGTGAGACCCTGGGGGAGCCAGTCGTCTGCTCTGTGCTGCGAGTGTCCCTGCGAGCAAGAGAAGAGGGTAAACCCCAGGAGCAGTAAGGACCAACCCACGTGTTTTCCCCACGCTGGGCTGGAAGGTGCAGTCGCCTCTGTCCGCCCGGCCTGTGCCCACAGCAGGCCCTGCCTCCTGCCCTGGGGCCAGGGTCCAACACAGGGAGCCAGCGGGGGCCCAGGCACCCAACCCTCGACCAGGCACCCCGGCCGTGTCCCCGCAGGGCGGCTCCACCACAAGTTGTCAGCACCGGGAGCGAGGCCAGGAACCCCCAGCACCGAGGTCAGACACCCCGAGGGCGTGGGCAGAAATGCCCAGCCTGGGCAGACACAGCAGGGTCCAGTGCCGGTGGGATTCGGGAAGGAGCCTGCTGGTCCTTTCAGCCACGAGTGGGATGAGCAGGGGGATTAGAAACTGTGGGCGAAGCTGAGCTTCGGGATAGGCGGGGACCGGGTGACAGACAGTGCTGCAGGCCATTCTCAGAGGACAGGGGCTACTGCTGAAAGCCCCACCCCCACCCTGTGGTAGGGCTCCACACTCCCATTGGGCGTATCTGGGTGTGGCTGGCACTGTGAAGTGCCACCCCGGGCTCCCTTCGAACGAGGACATAGTGCCCAGCTGCGGGCATGTGGTAGCCGGCAGCTTCCCCTCGCTGGCCCCTGTAGCGTCCGCCTCAGCGGCACCTCCCCCCCGGGGAGCCCACTCCTGAGACTGAACGAGCACAACGGCCCAGCAGTCTCAGCCCACCGCAGGGCCAGTCTGAGGCTTTTGGAGGACTGCGTCACGGTTTGGTTTCTCCCTCTGCCCAACCCTGCTTCCTCCCCAAACGCCCTCTCAGAGGCAGAGCTGCGCATCTCTTCCCAACCCCGTGTTCAATGACAGAGATTGGTAGCTTGAAATCAGCCACGGTGGGAGTATTTACACCATGGAAATCGGCAAACACTAGAAGTCCTAGAGAGCTGGTTGTTAAGTGTTTACCAGCACACCACTGTTTCCAGAGAAAAATAGAATTAGACCATTCATAGAGATCCACCTTGCTCTATGGCACATCATGAAGACAGGAAACGTTAAAGAAGAAAAAGGAAAATTAGGGGAAATGCAGAATAAAGTTGCAGATGGATTATTCCAAGAGCAGATATTTGGTGGGTGGGGGCTTTTGGTTGCCCTGTTCTTACGAAGGACTGAGCTGAGCTGGCAGCATACGAAAACCCCAAAGCCATTTTCCCATCACCTGGAGGAAGTCTGTTCAGATTTCTGGCATCATGGGGGCAAGTGAGCAAGATTAATTCAGAAGATTGAAGACTTCCCCAGACATCCCAAAGACAGTTTATGGGATGGTTTTCTTAGCAGTGCGGAAGGCAGTCATCACCATGCTCAACTCTGCCATTCTGCTTTCTTAGTGAATTACCGTCTGGCCTCCTCATCCTACTAGTGAGGTGAATGTACTCTCTTCTTCTCCTTTTCCAGCCCCCAACAATTGCGAGGTCATAATACAAGTACCTTCACATCCTTCCGTGTCCCTAAGAAAGTAGCGCCTCTGACTTGGCATCTCATTTTTGAAGTGTTGCCAGTCGTAATCCAAGAGGAGAGATGTGGAAAGTGCTGGATACAAGCTCTAGAAAGTAAAGCCTTTCAGTGAGGAATACACATGTATTCGACAAATACGTGTTCAGTGCCCACTGCAGGGCATTTCATAAGCTGTCATGGTCCATGAACGTTAATGAGAGCGACCCTACGAAGATGTCTAACTGGTTGGGTCCAGATGTATAGAAGACAATGAAGGCTGGGCCTTGGAAAAGAGGCAGAACATATTAAATATTTTCTGTCTTTTATACAAGTGTGGAGAGAAATTTTCCATTAGGTAAGGACATTTGCCTCAAGAAGAATAGTTCATAGGGAAGCAATTCACCCATTTTCTAATGGCGTTCAGATATGGCTGGTAGCAGAATCATAACAGACGCTCGTTAAATGAATAAATGAGCCAATCTCGACTTTCAGATTACCAGGGATGATTAATTCTGCCTTAGGATATATAGATTGAATAGACACTTAAAAGATCTCCAGAGACCATATGTACGAGCTGAGAGCGAGCAACTAACTAAAAGGATGTATATGCCAACAGAAACAGGAAGCGTGCCAGGGAACCAAACCAGAACTGGAAAGGAAGTGTTCCTGTAGGCTTCCCTGGACGGCTTAAAGGTGACAGAAGTAGGGGTGGACTTATTCTGTTTTCAATGATTTTCCTCGATAACCAGAGGAACAAGAAATCTAAACCTCTGTGAAAATGGGAAGATGCAAGTTTTAAAATTAAGGTCTCCCCCAATGACATACTCTTTCATAAAAACCCAAACGTCAGGGTCCTTGCTTTTAGAATGTCGAGCATCCAAGAGAGAGCTCTGTCTTGATCATTGGGTAGCAGATCGTAGGACACCAAAGGGAAGTTATGATGGGGGAAACTGAACGAAGACCAGGGCGTTGTCGTTATGTACAAAGCTCCAAACATGTGCCACACTTTCTCTTGGGGATCTAACCTCTTCAGAAGAGCGCCCGCTTCCTTTTTAAGCAGATGGATGAGAGGTGAAGAAACTTCCCCGGATGAAGTCAGTCTGGCCTCCCTGTCCTGCAGGTCCTGACACCCAGGCACACCTGGGGGCCCACTTTGGGTCACCATTTGCCACTTGAAGAAAGCCGTTCTGCCCAGCAGGAAAGCAGCAATCCTGATGTCTAACCCCTAATCCGGAAAAATCTTTGCACTAGCCAAGTTCTTCTTGAACTCCATAATAGGGGAGGAAGCTAAGGAGAGCCTTACATGGAGAGAAAGAAACTCTACATTCCCACTCAACACAGAGGTAAGTCGATTTGGAAATGAAGTGTAAGAGCCAGTGGTGCAGAAGTCCAGCTGCGAAAGCGTGCTGCGATGCGCAGGGGGCGACAGAACCACCCGGCCCCTTGCCGGGGTCCGGCCAAGGTCTGCGGTCACCACCGCTGCTCTCCTTTCCCTCCCTCCTGTCTCACAGCAGGCTGCTGGTGGAGGTGGCCCAAGCACAACAGTTATAACCAACACATATATAGTGGAGACCTTGGACTGAGAAAGAAAAATTGTTCCAGTAAATCAAGTATTAATACCTCATCTGCACGGAGAAACCCAGAGCCTTGAGAATAGTTAACCCAGGAGTTTCTGGAGCTCCCCAGAGTAGAAACCCAACCTCATCGGGCTCTGAGATCCGTAGTCAGGACCTGGAAGGGCAGCCTGGTGGCTGGGGTGTGAAAGCTTCCCTGCCTGTAAGCGTGAGTCCCCTGCACACCACCACCATGAGGCCACTCTGGCCTTTATTCCAGAAATTAAGAGGAAAAAAGGGACTAAGAAGGAAAATACTTGGGTAAAATAATAAACTCAAGGTAGGAAGTTGAGAGAAGATTTTTGAAAGGTTACAGAAAACTTTCGAAAGGATTAAAATTTTAGGATAGAATTATTACTTTAAAAAAGTAGAGTTTGGAATAATGAGGTAAAATGGGTACTTAGGAGGAAAGATCAGGTGTCGATAAGATTTGAAAGTTAGAAACACAAACACAAGCACTGAAAGCTGGAAAGGTTGAGAGTGTAAGTTTACAGTGTACAAGCAGAAGGTATTGAGGAGAAAGAATAAGAATAAAAATGCGAAAGCTATAAAAGTAGAGGATTTTTGGAAAATGTTTTTCAAGCAAAATAAAAACAAAAAGCTTAAAAATTAAAGACATAAAGGGAAAACACAAGAGAAACTTAACTGTTCAAGCATAAATCAAGACAATAAAATAAGCTGCTATGTTAGCAAGGTAACAAGCTAACTGATGTAAGTAGAAAGCCACAAGTAATTCCCTTGCTAATTTCTGCTGTGGTTTCCTCTTTCACCAAAAAGCTGTTTGGGGGAATTGGTTTTATAGTTTACAAATACATGTGCTTATCTCTTGTCATATACTCTTTTTTTAACTGTAGATTCCTAACTTAATTGCATCATAGTCAGAGGATGCGATTATGTTATCAAGAGGGTCAATTTTTACAAATATTCAAAGTGCACATAATCTTTGGTAGATGCAAAGTTCTCTATCTAATTAGACCATGTTTTTAATTGTGCTGTTGAATCCTTCTTTATTTTTGCCAGCTTTATTTTTCCATTTCCTTATAAATATTCCTTGTAATTCTATTAGTTTTGCTGCATAAATATTGAGGCTATGTTAAGAACATACAAATTCGTGATTGTTACTTCTTACAGGATTGTTCTTTTCTTATTATGAATGCTCTTCTTGATCCCTATTTATGAATCTTTGCCCCAAAACTTATTCGTCTATTAAATTTGCTCTATCAATTTTCTTTTTATTAGTGTTTGTCTGATATGGCTTTTTTGTTTTGTTTTGTGTTTTTATTTTTTAATATAGATTTTTCATTCAATTTTTGACTATTCTGTGTCATTTCTTCTTAAGTATGTCTCTTACAAAGACATACTCTTACAAAGCTGAATTTCAGTTTTAAAAATCGACTCTGAACATCTGTGTCTTTTACAAGGCCTTCAACTATTTACATTTATTGTGATTACTGATTTATTTGGACGTATTTCTACTATTTTCTCCCTGTGGTTTTCATTTGCTGTTTTTACTTTTGCTGCTTATTTTCTCCTCTCCTAATTTCTCAAATTTTGATAATGTTTTCTTTATTTCTTAATTTCTTTGCTGCTTTGGAAGGATACATTGTGCTCTGTTCTTTAAGTTTTACTCTTCAATTTTTAGTAATGATAATTAACCATAAATATTCATAAGAAAGTTAAATTTATTCAGTACCTTTATTCTCCTTTCAAACTAGATAAACAGCATACTTCAACTACCCACTGAACATCTCCTTCCTTGTGAATGTTGTCTAGACTTTGAGTTGCATTTCTTTTTTTAACATAAGCATGAAATTTAGATTTTTTTTCTCACTGATTATCTTTAGTAAAATTATATTACCCAGTACTGTATTTGTGTGCATTGTTGCTTCTTAGATTCTGAACTTTCCCTCTTGGTTCACTTTTTGTCTCATTGAAATATATCTTTATTAATTCTTTGTGTGAGAATCTGTAGGTAGTGAATTCACTTGTTTGTTTGTCTGAAAATTTATTTATTTTACCTTCATTTGTAAATAATAGTTTAGCTGGGTATAAAATTCTATATTGTCCATTTTTCCATCAGCACTTTAAAGATATTACTCCAGTGTCTTCTGAAATCTACATTGTTAAAATGTCTAATGTCATTCTAATTATTGCTTATTGTAGACTTATTGTTTATTTTTTCTTATAGTCTTTAATATTTTATCCTTATTCTTGATATTAAATGTTTTATTACAATGCATTTAGGTGAATTTATTTTTATTGATTCAGTGTACACTTTTAACTTGAGAGCCAATGGCTTTCTTCGACTCTGAAAAATTCTCATCAATATACAGATGTTCCTCAACTTATGGGGTTACATCCTGATAAAGTTTCAACTTAGGATATTTTCAGTTTATGATGGGTTTATTGAGATGCAACCCCATCATAAGTTGAGGAGCATACTGAACTCATATTGCTTTCACCTATTGTAAAGTAAAAAATTTGTAAGTCAAACCATTGTAAGTCAGGGGCCATCTTGTATCTTTAAATATGTCTTTCCACCACTGAACCAATTTTTTACTTTTTCTGGAACTCTTATTATATGATATTGGAGCCCCTTGAACTCCCTCCTATAATTCTCTATCTCTCTTTCATATTTATTGTTCCTTTTTCTCTGTATTGTACATTCTGGTGATATTTCTAATTCATCAATTTTCTCTTCAACTATGTCCAATCTTGAGTTTCTACTCAATATAGTCTATTGAGTTTTTAAATTTTATTTCTTACTGTTTTCATTTCTAGGATTTCTAGTTGATTATTTTCCATATTCACCTACTGATATTTTATATTATATTTTAAAATTATTTTTTATTCATCTTTTAGACAAGTTTTCTTGCCTTGATGTCTTTGCTGGTCCAAAGATGCAATAGCTCAACACAACAGCAGCTATTTTTGATCACGTAACAGTCCTGGGCAGGTGAGTAGCTCTCCTTGGAAGGGTCACTGAAAGACCCAGGTTGATAGAGGTTCTGCCCTTTTCCACATTTGCTTCCAGGATTGCAATGGATATCTCTCTCCCAGTCAGCTTGTCAATGGAGAAAGAGTTTGAAAGAGCACCTATGGGAAGTGTTTATGGGTCAGGCACGCAAGTAGCACAAATCATTTCTACTCACATTTTATTGGCTAGGATTCAGTCATACAGTCGTTCATACCTAACTGAAAGGAAGGCTAAGAAACATGGTCTAGCTGTATGTGCCATTTAACAAAGGTGAGTTTTGTAACTAGCCAACTAGTCATTTATTATTATCATTTTGCCTACAGTGAATTAATCTCTCAATTGTTTATTATGTTGGTAGATTTCCTTAGTGTTCATTTTCAATATGTTTAGGAATTTTAATTTATAGGCTCATTTTGAGCAGAAATATCTCTCTCTCTCTCTCTCTCTCTCTCCCATCCCCTGCTTCCTCCTTCCTTTCACTTCTCTCATCTCTCTTCTCTCTTCTTCTTCCTCAACTTACCCCTCCCTGCCCAGCAGTTTGGTGGTCTCCTCCACCTGCCTCTCAGATTTCCCAGTCTTCAACCAAATCTCATATTGATGGCTTAGGACTTCCATGTTGCAGTGGATGAGATATCCTGAGACTGCCACAAAAACACTGAAAAGCCTCCTTCCATTTCCAGCATCCTATCTATGTGAAGCAGGGTTTTCTGCAGTGACAGCAACAACGAGATTATGGAGTAGACTGGACATAAATAACACACTTCGGGTGTCACCGTCTCCGATCACCCCCAGATGGGACCATCTAGTTGTGGGAAAACAAACTCAGGGTTCGCAGTGATTCTGCATTACAGTGAGTTGTATACTTATTTCATTATATATTACAACGTAATAGTAATAGAAATAAAGAGCACAGTAAATGTAATGCACTTGAATCATCCAAAACCACCCCCCTGACCCAGTCCATGGAAAACTTGTCTTCCATAAAATGGTCCTTGATGCCAAAAAGGTTGGGGATCACTGGCTGTGGGTATTCTTGTACATATGTATACCTTGCTGTGCATTTACCTGAGTTTATCTAGGTACGCACCCAAGAGGGGAATTGCTGGGCCATAGTCTCACTGGATAATACAAACTGCTTTCCAAAATGGTACTAGCAGTTTACAATTTTCATTAGAGTTCCTGAAGCTCCAAACCCCTGCTGACAATTAGTATCTTCAGAATTTTTCGTTTTTGCCTACCTCATATGTAATGCTATCTCATGGTTTTAGTTTGTGTTTTCCTGATTACTAACAAAGTTAAGCCTCTCTTAATGTTCATTGGCCATTTGGATTTCCTCTTTGGTTTTGTGCTTGCCCCATTGTTAAGCCCATTTTCTTATTCCTTATTGATTTGCTGAAGGTCTTTATATATGTTCAACAACCTCGTGATCCGCCAGTTTATGTGCCACAACTGCCGTCTCCCACTCTATGCTTGTCTTGTCGCTCATTCTGTGGTGTACTGTGCACATCTGCTCCCGCCAGCTGAGTTCTGTGCTTACAAACTGAGAACTGTGCTTTTCCCCAAGTCCATTTAGGCTGGTTGCAATTTTGTTCTTGTTGTTTCATAACAAAATAAGTTGAATGCTTTGGGAAAACTTTATAAAGGTCAGTTATTTAATATATTTATATGGACAGCTAAAATAGATAGATACAGACACAGATGATATAGACATAGATATAGAATTAGGTGGCACAATGTAATTATAAAAGAATTGGGATTAGAGAAGGGTCAGAAAAATATAGAATGATTCTGAATTCATTTTTCTTCACAAGTGTTTCTAAGATCTCTAAAAAATTCCATGTTAAAGACACTGAAACTGGAATTTGTGAATGATATACTTTGGGTGTGGTTTATGTTGGGGAGACCATGCTAAATTTCACTCAGCCAAACTAAACACAAAGAAAAGCACCCAAAGATTGATGAATAAATATATGTTTAAATGTTTTAAAGTAAATTTAAGTATATTAGTACTATAGAAGCATCATTTTAGCAATTGCCCACTTTAATTAATTTTTAAAATTAATTATTCAAAGATTGATTTCATTCATATCAGATAAGCCAGACAAGTTACATGTTATTATCATTATTTTTTATACCACATTTAAAATGTTAATATATGTAAATATTCTTATGTAAATATTCTGTAAATGCTTGTAAATATTTGCTTTTTTATTATGGTAAAATAGTCATACCATAAAATTTACAATTTTAACCATTTTTAAATGTACATTTCAGTGGCATTAAGTACATTCACATTGTTGTGCAACCACCACCACCATCCACTTCCAGAACATTTTTCACCTTCCCCAGCTGAAACTCTGCACCATTAAGCAATAACTCCCCATTCCCCTCCCCCAGTCCCATTCTACTTTTGATCTCTAGGAGTGTGATTACTCACGTAGGTGGAATCATGCAGTATTTGTCCTTTTGTGTCCGGCTTGTTTCACATAGCATGTTGTCCTCCAGGTTCATCCGTGTTATAGCATGTGTCAGAATTTTCTTCCCTCTTAAGGCTGAATGACAGTCCATTGTATGCATACGCTACATTTTGTTTATCCATTCATCCATTGATGGACACTTGGGTTATTTCCACCTTTTGGCTATTGTGAGTAATATTGCTATGCACGTGGGTGTACAAATATCTGTTTGAGTCCCTGCTTTCAATTCTTTTGTGCCCATACCTGGAAGTGAAATTGCTGAATCATATGGTAATTCTGTGTTATTTTTTGAGGAATGCCATTCTCCAATATTTGCTTTTAATGTGAAGAGTCTACAACTTCAGAAAGTTTGTAAATCCCATCTCACGGGCTCCAGCTATATATGCCATATTGTCTCTCAGTATTGTCTTAAAAACTGGTCTTCAATTCTAGAGCAATCTCATCCCAAGCTGAAAGGGATCCCAGAGGTCATCAGGCCAATCTCACCATCTTATGAAATAGAATGTGGTGGCCCAGAGAAGTGATGTGACTTGCCTATGGCCACACGGTCTGTTGGGAAGAGAATCAGAGTAGAACCTGGGTCACAGCCAGTGCTGCGCCCACCAGGCCACAGAAGATGCACCTGAAAAAGCAGGTGCTCAAATCCCTACAATCACAAGGTTCATGTGGCCCCCACAGGAGGAAGTGCACTGGATCAGGCTTGCCCTCCCCAGCCTGGCGGCAAGGCTAAGTGAGACCCTGCCCACTGCACAGGGCCTGGGTGCTGACGCATGCTCCAGTGGCCTCGTGGGCACCACACCCAGGCCCATCCAGCTCGCCTGGCCCAGCCAGCTGGTCCATCCCAAGGAGGCCAGGCCCAGCTGCACTCACTGTTTCTTTATTTTCCTTTAGAGCATCTCCTGTGATGCCTGCCCCACCTGCTAAGCCTAAAACATACATACACACACATACACACACACACACAGAGCAGCTTGTGGAAGATTTGTTGTTTCTTCATCACCGGTTTCAGGGGTAGGCTGAGCTGGCCCCAGACAAAATGCAAAAAAGTGAAGCTGTCTTTCTTTGTCCATTTGATTTTCTTTCTTCCCCACTTCGGCTGCCTTCTCCAAATTCCCAAAACTCTGAGGTTGTCCTCAGAATACCGGGAGCTTCCCACTGCAGCATTCCGCCTCACCGTGACCTCATGGGCAGCGCCCTTCTCTCCAAACTCACCCCTTGGAAACTGACATGCTGCCTGTCCCCCCCTGCTCTCACCAAGTGCCACGCTGAAAGCAGACCAAGACGTTTCTCCCCAGTAACAGCAATGAAACTATCTTATTGTCAGATAGGCTTTACTGCACAAAAATCAACTTCTTGTCCATTATCTCAAATGACCCCAACCACAGTCCTGTAGAAACATGTGAGGAAAAGACGAAAATCTTCATTTCACTGACAGGAACACTGACGCTCAAGAAGGTGAGTGCGTTGCCCAAGAGCACACAACTAAGACTGCAGCCTGCAGAGAACCTTCACGCTCCGCCGGGCAGGTCTAAAGCAGGTAACGCCAGACAACAGGCGCGTGGATAAACCCTCATGGGGCAGCAATACTTCAACACAGGACCCTGGGGATGTACCAGTTTGGCACAGGAGTGGCTCTCCAACGCCGGGAACTTCAGGGATTTGGGGAGACTAGGGAGATGCGATAGGATGGTCCTTTCTGTGGGTCTTCAAATCCCACCAAGACCCTAATTGTCTAAAACTCAGAATGTGGGAGCCTCGCCTAGGGCAACAGCCTCTCAGGGAGGCGCCTGGGCCTGAGCAGGGTGGATTCCGGTTTCCCTGTGACAACCTAGATGAAGGGCCCAGGTGGAGGAAGGCCAGGCTGCGGCTGCAGGGTGAGGAACCGGGTGCTGCAGGCTGTGTGTCCCCCACTCCAGAGCGGCCCCACACTGCTCTGAAGGAGCAGAGCATGGGAGGCTGGAGCCATGAGAAGAGGTGAGTGGGGCAGGGCAGTGACATCTCCCCTCCCACCTCAAGAAACCCTCTTCCTGACGCAGCAGAACGCAGAGACGCAGGGCCCTGGCACAGCTGCAGTTCTCAGTGGCAGCTGCCTTCCTGTCACCCAGGCTCTGGGAAGGAGGTGTGCAAGGCTTCGGTCTGAGCCGCTGCCCGGCCCTTCCCTCGCTGCACGAAGCCTTGCTGAGCTCTGGGGGGGAGAACAGCAGATGAACAAGGAGTCGTTTTTCTGATTAACCTCCAGGCAACAGCCAAGTGGCGTTTTAAACCCAAGCTGAGTATGACAATACCTGGGGTGTCTTTAAAACGCTGGTGGCCAGTCCCTCCCCTCCCCAGAGATTCTGATGTACTCATAGGTGGGTGTCCCGGCATCAGGACATCAAAAGCTTCTCCAGGTGGTTCTAACGCGTGGCTTGGACCCCTGCTCAGCACGAACTGCCTGCCGGGGCCACGTTTTGAAGGACAGAGAAGGTGGCAAGCGCGGGCCATGCTTGGAGGCTCACAGGGCACAAGAGGGAGAGCCTGGCCCGAGACGGGGCAGGATGAGCGTGCCCCTCCTTGAGGGGAAGGAGGCACAGACGAAAGCCTGGGACGCCCCTGGCCTCCTTCCCTGCGGCCTTGCTGGGCACTAAAGAAGGGGGACCGGGGTTCCGAGCGTCCACGGGGAAGAGGACTAGAGGGACAGGCTGACTTTGTTGCTGTAACACAGGAGGGCGCCGTGGATGTGCACCCACTTGACGTTATTCCCGCAGCCCGGTCACGGTTCACAAAGCCCTTCCACGTCACTCATCTTGTTCGAATCCCTCAGGAGCCCTGGGAGAGAGGCAGGGCGCACACCGGCACCCCACTTTCCACAGCAGAGGAAACGGGCTTGGAGGACTGGGCGGGCGCCTCCTTCCGCGACGGTTCAGGGGCAGGCCCAGGCTGGACTTTGGCCCTCACAGGCCGGACCCCTCCTGGAGTCGCACGCCCCGGGGACAACTCCAGGCGCGGGATTTCTAACAAACCCCTGGCCACAGCATAGCCGTGCTCGGTCACGACGCTGGGAGAGTTGGCCGGGTGACTGACTCATCGCTGTTTGCCCAGGACTTCCCAGCCTTCACAGGGAAAGCCCCACGTCCCGGGAACCCCCTCAGTCCTTGGCTCCCCCAGATTTATCCCTCACGTGAACAGAATGTGTTCAGCTACTTGATATATTCGAACACACACGAAAAAGATTATGTGTTTTCTAGTAAATGATTCAGATATTCTTAGGCATATAGAGAGTTGCCACACTATCTCCTAATATTTAGACAAATCTTTCCTTGATATGTGACCTATTTATAAAAAATACAGTGACAATAATTGAAGATTGTCATGTAAGATACCTTTGTGTCTATGCGCATCTTATTTTTACATTTTGCCCTAATTACAAACATCCAGTTTGGTTGATTTATTAATTATATTTTATTTATAAAATGAAAAGATTCCGCTACCACGCATCTCTCAGTTACAGCCTTCTGTGGGAAGACAGCTGATTTGGGCTATGGAAGCCATAAATGGGGACAGACATTCTTAACTCTTTTGGGCATGACCCCTTTGGCTGTCTGGTGAAGCCTATCGTCTCCTCAGAATACTATTTTAAAATGTACAAAAGAAAACACAAAGGATAATGAAGAAAATACAGCTATCAAAATATTGAAGCAGATTTGTGTTATAGTATCATATGTTTCTTTATTAACACATTAAATAAGGTCCAGTGGCGGCTCTAATAACCACCATGATTTTGAAATGGTAATGAGTATACATGATGTCCCGAGGTGTCTGCAACAACCGTAGTGTGAGATGAAAATGTCTGTGATTTCTATTGGTGACAAAGTCATAGGTACTACAGATATTACTGTGAATTGTTGCCTACGTGCATAAATGAAGGAAATGCTAAATTTCAATTGGCAATCAGTACAAATAAAGACATAAATTTTTTTTCTCATCCAAGGGCATGAACTCCTTGATGTCAGGTTCAGAGCCCCTGACCTACAGCTTTGACTATGTATGATGTTAGGGAATCTTAATTACATTTCAAGTTCTTGGGATAGCATTTCTCAAAATGTGTTCATTGAGTACCATTTGGAACTGATAATGGTTGTTTGTTACAGGTTAAATTGTGCCCTCTCAAACCGGTGCTGAAGTCCTAACCCCTGATACCTGTGATTGTGACCATATTTGCAAATAGGGTCTTTGCAGATATAACCAAATTAAGATGAGGTCATACTCGATTAGGGTGAGCCCTAATCCAATGTGAGGGTGCCCTTAAAAGAGAAGACTCAGACACACGGGGAGAGTGTATGTGATGATGGAGACAGAGGTCGGAGGATTTGTCTGCGTTCCACGGAACCCCAAGGATTGCTGGCAGCCCCAGCTAAGGAAAGGGTGCGGAGCAGATCCTCCCCTAAAGCCTTCAGACAGAGCGTGGCCCTGCCAAAACCTTGATTGTGGACTTCCAGCCTCCAAAACTATGAAAAAATAAATGTTTGTTGTTTTAAGCCACCTGATTTGCGGCACTTTGTTATGGCAGCCCTAGGAGACTAATACGGTATCCTTTGAAAAAAGGTAATTTGAGCTCAAAACACTTGGGAATCATTGAGCATTAAATTTCCCTTTTGGAGACCCGCAGTACACCTAGGATATCAGTGATTCTGAAGACGACTCACAGTCAAGTGCTAATGTAACCTAGGCCACCCCCAAGTTTGCTTAGTTCAAAGACATCTTATTTGTGATACAGCTAAATAATGATGTTTAGTGGAACACTAGACATCCCAGGAGTACAAAATCAACCATCAAATGTGTAAAGGGACTGGAAACCTTCTGGAAAAGTGTGGGAAGTGGTGCACAGCATGCTAGAACAGACGGAGGCCTCAGAACTCAGCTCATTTCTGCCACTCATTTCTGCCCTCAGGAGCCTGAGGCCCAGCTTTAAAAAGTGTGTTGGCCAAAACACAGACACAGCCCTAATGTTTGCATAACTGAAAGAAAAAGTTATTATTAGACCCTGAATTCTTTCAGTTGGAGTCATACAAATTTCTTTCTGAATAAGCCCATTCTATAGTTCCACGAGTCCATGCAACCTAGCTAGGTTCTACCTTCCTAACAATCGAGCTGAATTTCTACTTTTGGAGGTGGCTATTTTACATTATGTGTGGGACCTCCCAGGGAGGACTCTGAGACCAATCCGCACTCTGGCAAAGTGAAAGCCCCTCAACAGCTTCCCTCCAGGAGACAGGCAACCTCCCCCAGCCACTCAGCCTGCCCAGGTGGAGAAGCCGGCCCCTGCACCTGCGTGGGCAACGCGCACTCTTGACGCAGTGACAGGTGAGTGAGGGCGTCTCCAGGAAGACCACGGGCTCCGGGTGCCTCAGGAGCGATGACTGAGTGGGTCAGGTCATCTGGACCCACGGCCTGGGGCTAGGACATTTGTGCAGTGAATTACTGATGAAGTTCTGCTCTTTGGAGAATGTACCAGGAAGGGGAGACAAGCGTGATAGGGCAGAGTGCACCCTGAAACACTTGCTTCTCACCCCAGTGTCTTCGTGTTTTAATTGCACTTCTATGTTTGCCCAATTTCAGTTTTTAAGCCAGTAAGTTGATGTTGTTTTGAAGCCAGCTCATACAGACTCTCAAGAGAAGATTATCAAACATCCAGAATTTCTGCGAGCCAGTTGTTAAACTATTGGCAGCTTGAAGTTGGCCACAGTGGGAATATTTTTACACCGTGGAAATTGGCAAATGTTATAAACCAGCGTTGTTTTTTATTTTTTCCAGCGAGCTGACTTCCCACTCTACCAAGCCATTCTCCATGGACTTTACAGAAGACTTTGCCCCCCCCGCCACCCTGAGCAGGTTCTACTAAATTTGTACTGGGGTTGTGGACAGCTGCCTCTTTCTGTCTTTCTAACTTTAGCCTGCGGATCTGTAATCTTTCTGTGGGAACCGCTGTTCTTCTGCCCTGCCCTCTTGTAAACTCTTCCCACTTGCAGCACAGAGTGGAAATGAAGCCCTCACGGCCAGAAACAGGGACCCTGAGAAGCTCCACTTCCCCAATCAGCAGCGCCAGAAGCTTCTCGGCTTGATGTGATTTCACGCCCACCATCAACTGGTTTGCAAAAGCAGAAAACACAGAAAGTGCTGTCCTCATCACCCTGCTGTCTGTGGGAAGGCGGAGGCTCTATCTTCCAGCGGTGGTGGCCACCACCCTTCTGCCAGGCTGCCCACCTGGAGCCTGTCCTTCCCGGGTAGGAGCATCCCAACTCTGCTCCAGACGGCGGGAAGCCTGCCAGTGGAGCACGTCACCAGCTTCCTCCAGGTGGTGAGAATGTGACTCCAACGTGTGTCTCCTTGGCCGCTTACACTCGCTGCTCCTTCTCTCGCTCTTGACATCCAGCCAAGATCCCTCCTGATCTTCTAATGATCCCCTGTAACAGCCTTGGAAATCTCCTGCTCGCCAGAACACATGCAAGTGTATGCCAGATGAACAGAAAAGAATACTGATCTAATTCCTTTTTCGGGCAAAATGTGCAGTAACCAGAAGCAGGTTAGACCTGTTGGAAATTCTTGCGGGCTGGTCATTTGTGAGTCATATTTACATGACCCTGAATTGCCTGGTTTGGGGCTAATTGCATGGTTTGGCCAGCTGCCTGTGTAATTGGCTCAATTTGGTTTTAGAGGCCAGTAAAACAATGATCTGAGGTCACTGGCTGATTCAGACCAAGGGGCAGCAAAATTGAAAGCAAAGCAGCCGGCCAAATTAACCAATAAAAAGGCCAATTCAGCACTACATGGGTAATGTAACCTATATAAATGTGGGGAAAATGATCAGTTTGAAACATGAAATTGTTGATACTTGACTCTTTTAATCTTTAAAAAGTGATGATTTTATACAGTTCAGCCGAATAGTATATCCCTTGATTTTCAGGTAGTCACCACTCTAACATTCCAGGATTGCTGGGGCTAGGAAACTGGGGAGGTCGGTGGGGGAAAGAAATAGATAATCTGTCTCCTCGCTGCCTGTGGTCTTGCATGTTCTTCTCCAGTACGGAGTTTAATGGAAAGAGCTCTGGTTTAAGACTCGGGAGATCTGCATTTTAGCCCCAGCCGACTTCCCGTATGGCCTTAGACAGACATTTCTCCTTTAAGTCTCATTTTTTTCAACGGAAGCAATATCATAAACATTCTTAGGATGCCAAAATGAACTGACGGATGGGAACATAGCTTTTTAAAGTGAAAATTGCTACATAGATAATTTATAAAGGCTATACACATTATGGTTATCAACTCCTATTGATATGTGAATGTACACTCCCTTGGGAGCGAATTAATTTTGAATGCAAGCGTAACTGATTACCCCTTTGTTCCAGTGTCATTTCTGATAGCAAACAATGCCAAAACAGTAACAAATTGCCATTGTATTTTCCATTAGTCATCAGAGTATAAAAGATTTGATAAATAGCAATCTGACATTGGCTCTTTGGGGTGGGAAATCTGTGTTATTGACAGTAGCAAATTACATGTCTTTGAAAAAGACGGTGTCACGGTTCTTAAAGGTTATTTGCATTGCTGACGAGACGTAAGAAAACCCCAAAGAGCTTTTAAAGGCCACGTCTGTGAGATGAGCAGCCTGGTGTCCCGACCCAGCCCCCGCTTGTTGCAGCGTTTATGAGACTTGCTGGGCAGCTGCCTGGACGTGAGCCCTCTCCATCCAAGAACAAGCTGCCAGGCGGAACAGAGAAGAAAAACAGCTTCCATAGTATTCCCTGACTTTGAGGACAGGCAATGGCCGAGCTGGGGGCGCTGTGCTGTGGGGGCTGGGCGTGCAAGAAGGTCGAGGGTGTTTTTCTGTGTCCTCTGCGTCTGCCTCGTGTTGCTTCCACGCAGCTGCCTTCTGTTCTCCCACCCCGGCGACAGCCCGGGCAGATGCCTCCCTCCAGAGCCGCTGGCAGCCCCGCTCCACTGGCAGCTGTTGCCGCAGCCCCGGGAGAGCATCGTGACGACCGGCACCAGCCGTGAGCAGGGCACATCTGCAGAGCGTCCCTGCCCCTGGCTGTGGGCCTGCGGGCTCAGCGCCCTGCTGTGCAGGAGGTTCCCAGCTGGCGCCACTTAACACGACCCTCTCCTTCACCAGGGAGGCGTCCGGCCATTTGATTTTTCACCTCTGAGATGTTCCGCTCTGCTGCGAGCAATATGGTGCTTTATCGATACATACTTGTCTTTAAAAGGCTTAGAGAATATTTTTTAAATTCCATCGACGATCTTTCCAAAGTCTAAATGGGGTAGCCCGCAGATGTACTGCTGTTAATAATGCAGCACTATTATTTTAAAGACAAAGTAGGCTGGGCACAGTGGCTCATGCCTGTAATCCTAGCACTCTGGGAGGATAGCTTGAGCTCAGGAGTTCGAGACCAGCCTGAACAAGAGTGAGACCCTGTCTTTACTGAAAGTAGAAAAATTAGCTGGGCATGGAGGCGCGTGCCTGTAGTCCCAGCTACTCGGGAGGCTGAGGCAGGAGGATCGCTTGAGCCCAGGAGTTTGAGGTTGCAGTGAGCTATAATGACCCCACAGCACTCAACCTGGAGCAACAGAGCAAGGCTCTGGCTCCAAAAATAAATAAATAAATAAAAGACAAGGTAAAGGAATACCGAATCCATGAGGACATTATGCTAAGTGAAATAAGCCAGTCACAAAATGACAATATTGTTATGAGGTAGAATAATCAAACTCATAGAGACAGAAAGTAGAATGGGGTTGCCAGGGGCAGGGGGGAGGCAGTGGGGGTTAGTGTTTCATGGGGACAGAGCTTCAGTCTCGAGGGGTGGAAAAGTTCTGGAGATGGGCAATGAAGGCACGTACCGAACTGTACACTTAGAATGGTTATCATGGTAAATTTTATATTATGTGTATATTACCACAATTTAAAAATTTAAAAAAATATATCAAATTGAGAAGTAATAAAGTTCGTGCAGTTACCTATATCAGAGGTGCTGGGAGTCAGAGAGAGTGAAAAACAACCAGAAATGTCCGTGGTTACCCAAAACAAGTCCTGTTCTTACCGACTGGAAGTTTTCTCTAGGAAAGTAGCTATTCCTACTTGCATGTCTAAAATTATTATAGAAACACAAAGCCAAAAAGGAGGCCGACGTGCAATAATATTATCTCACAACACTCTGGTGGGAAAATGAATCAATCGATCCACCGCCTCGTGGTTGTTTCTTATGCTCGACGAGGCTTTGATTTTAGAGGTGGGGCCCAAGGCAGAAGCGGGACGCACCGTGGTTGTCTGATCTGTGGTGGGATGTGCCCCTCCACTCACACAACAGGTCAAAGGTCAGCCTGGCTTTTCGTCCAGCTGTGCCTCCCTCAGAATCAAAATCACAGTTCTCAACACTGGCTCGAGTCCTTTCATCTTCATTTTGACCAAAATGGAGCCAGGATCACGAGAATTCCTCGGGGCTCGTGTTGAAAGGAATTTCCCCCGCTCCTGCCAGAGTCTCGAGGGGCAGCCTCCTTCCACGGCTGAGTAATCACAGTTCCATGCGACCGAACAAACAGCATCTCCTTTAAAAATAATAATAATAATAATCGGTGGAAGGAAATTAGCTCAAGAGAATGAGATGAAAGCCAGTCCACAACTGTGCGGCCCAAGGAGATGTTGTTCCCTGAGGTTCCGAGCTCTCTAAGAAGTTACCGCAAACTGAACCCCCTCAGAAGTTTGTGGGACTTCCTTGTTTAGAGCCACATTCCAGGAAGTAAACCTAAAAATGCCTCAGACGGGATTCCAGACCTGCCCTTGCTTCCCCCCTGAACTCCTCACAGCAACGGCTCCTGCAAAACTCCGCCCTCGCAGCGCCTACCTGCAGGTCTCAGGGCAGCCTGTTGTCGGACCGCTCCTGCGGGAGGAAAGTACGTGAGAAGCTGCAGGACCAGGCCAGGAGGATGCCGAGGGCCAGGAGGCTTGCTGGGTGCTCGTCTCTCTGCTCTGCTTCTGCTCCTCTCCCCTCTGCAGGCCTCCTGGACGGCCAGCTTCCTCCCACTCACGCGGCCTCTGCTCCCACCCCTCTCTGTGCGTCGCTTCCCGCCATGCCGGGCCTCGGGCTTCCTGGCTCCAAGGTGGCCATCAGACTTGGGTGCTTGTCCAGACCCCAGGACTGTTTGGAAGCTCAGTCCCAATTCTAAGGACTAACTTTGAAAAGATGACCAGTGTTCATAGGTTCATGGGACAGAGAGACAGAAAAAATGAAAAGAGAGGAAAGAGAAAAGACAAGAAGATGAGAAAGAGAGAGAAACTCTATGATAATGTTTCTTTCCAAAATTGATAGTTAAGTTAGAACTTACTGTGTGCAAATATAGAAGCAGCTGTCAATAGAATTCCGGAGAACGAACACGATGACCACGCACAGCCCACTACCACCCTCCCAGGGTAAGTATCGTCCTCTGTGCGCTCAAAGGATGCTGTGAACCCCCTCATTCCACCTCTTGTCCCATAATCATGGGTTTATTGTAGGGTTAGAGGTTCCTTAAGAACAGGACCTTCTCTGGTGTATCCCCAGCACCTAACACGGAAGGTGGCACGGAGGAGGCATCTGTCAATCGCTTGCTGAGGGGTGAACGAACTCAGAGACACAGGGAGGGCCTGTGGGCCAGTGGCTGAGCCCGCCTGTCGCCCACGTGGCTGCAGCCAGCAGACTTGGGTTTTCCCCAGAAGGACGTGGGCCCTGGACTGGCCCATTCAATGCCGAGTTGCATCTGTCAGGGCGAGGGCTTAACTCCTGTTACCCTGTGAGTGAGGTGCGGGGCCCGGGCAGATGCATGTGGCTGCCGTCTTCCAGTAAACAGACCAAATGCTCATTTCCCTCCAACCTCCTCTCCAATCTTGCCCTGGAGAGCAGTTAATCACGTCAGTATCTGCCATGCGTACACTGTGCTAAATAAAGTGCATTGTTTATAAAGTGGGCTTATTCTCCAAGCACAGAAGCGGATTCCTGGGCACACTGTTGTGCTGAGTGTAATTAATGAAATTCTCTTTGGATCAAACTGTCCAGTGGAATGAGATCGTCAACTGCCAGACTGAGCCATTCAGACCCAAAATGGATAGTCTGTATCCAGTACCAGCTTAGGAAAAAAAAAAAAAAAAAAAAAACAACAACCATGTTGTTCAATGCCCCTCAGCATCAGGAAACTACCAGAATACAGGAATACAGGTCGGGAAAGTTGGAAGTATGGAGTCAGCTACCATTTCCAATTTTCCCTTTTCTTCTGATCATCAACACTTATTTTAAGAGAGAGTTCTTTACGCACCCAGGTTAGCATGTTTGAAGCAGCATTTCCTACCATCCACCTGAGCAATCACTTAACCAGGACTGCATATCCGCAAAGCTGCTGGGGTGCGGCGAGCATGCAGCCCTGTGGCTGAGACGCTGCCGGCAGGGATAGGACGCTCCTCCCTCCTTTCAGAAGGAACTAACAGCACATGAGGGGAGAACGAGAAGAGCGAGGGAAAGCAGCTTTGATCACTTGGCTGGGAATCATCACTCTAGAGAAAACACGGAGAGCTCCAAACCTCCGCAGAGTAGATTATGTCCCATGCACTGAGTAGGTGCAATAATCTGTCGGTGGCCTTCAGAAACATTTTCAACGACGCTGAGACCGTCCTGCAATGCTGTGCATAAATTGGTCGGCACCGCGGTACACGTGGCCTCATCGTCTGAGCTCAGATCCGCCCGGCACTCTGCAGACTCACCACTCAAGTTAGGCAACCAGCTAGAAAACACTGTTGCAACACAAAATCCCTTCCAAACCTCCACAGAGCGTTGCTCATGGGGGAGATCCAAACGTGAGTCAAAAAGGGACAAAGGGTTGGGGAGTCGACGTTGCCTTTGTCTTCCCAGAATGTGGGCGGCCGCCTGGCAGACAGCACTGCAACAAGTGCTCTGCCCGCGTGTGAGCCAAAGAGCTGTCACTCCTGCTTGAAAATCTTGGCACGACCTGGAGGTTTCCCTCACGTTCTCCCCCCATCACCCAAACTGTGGCCAAAACCAGCTTTCTCATTTTTCATGTGGCTGCTTCTGCAATTTTGCTACTGGGAATCCAAATAGGGTGAAGTACCTGCTGGGCAGACAGCACCTCCAGCCTTTCCGTCCTTCTCCCAGGCCTGGCTTGCATGTGGCTTCCTCCCAAGAGGTGCCTTTTTATCTTCAATCTGGACCAAAAGGCTCAGAGGGTTCCCAAGGAGCGGGAAGGCACCGTAATGGGCAGGCTCTCCTTCCGCGGCAGGCGCTGGGCGCCTGAGCTGACCTCAGCTGGGCTGGGGGCACCAAGCCACCTGCCCGCCCCCCCACCTGCAGGACTCCTCAGCTCCACGCCTCTTCTGCCCAAGCATCCCCAGAAAGCTGTCTCATCGGGAGGCCAAATCCTATGCCTCACTGAGGAAGCAGAGAGCCCAGAGCCAGAGGGCCGGGGCTCAAACCCCGGCTCTGCCCTGGTGGGAGTTGGACAGCTCAGTGCGCATTTCTCGCCCCCAGCAATTCCATGGCAACACTAACGGACGCTTCCTAAAGGCACTGAACACAGCGCCTCATCCGTCAGGCCCATGCCAGCCCCCTGTCTGCTCTCAGGTCCACCTGGGCCCTGTCCGTTCTTCGTCCTTCTTGAGTTTCCCTGCCAAGTAGTCTGTGCCAGTAGTTTGCGCCAGCAAATGGAACTGGGGGTGGGGAGGGGCCAGGGCATTTCTTCCTCTGGCCTCCAGCAGCAACTGGGACAGTGGTTCCACCTCCCGCGGGACAGCCCCTCTCTCCACAGTCCCAGCTCCCGCTCCACAGGCCTGGTCTGATTCCCTTTCCCACCCAGTGGCCCCGCTTCTGGCTCTGACTGATTCTACCTCTGACACCCGAGCTGGCGAGGCTTCCTGCTCTATTCATCTCAGTTCACCTGCCCATCTCCTTGTGGCTTCTCAGCTCTTCCTGTGTAACCAGTTCCCTGTATTAAATTCTCACTGTTGAAAACATGCTGAAAACTTGTTTCCTGACTCAACCGTGAGAGATAATGTACCCCCCTCTCTATTTTCCTCATCTGTAAATCCAGTTCATTAGGCACCCCCAAATCCTGAGAGCACTTTATACCTGAAATGCCTCACACATATCAAATCCCCTCTCCCCATAATAGAAGAGCACCCCCTACATAGCTGACTCCCAACCAGGGTTCTTTCTGCCTTCTCTGAATAAGGAAGCCTTAAACATATTCCTACCAGAGAAAAACAGTCTACTTCAGCTGAACAAACTAGTTCCGCCACCCCTGGCGATGCAGGCAAATCAGCAGCTGGGCTGTGCTAAGCTTCAGAAAGCAAACACCTGCATGCACTCCCCGTCCACAAGCGCTCCCTGGGCCGTGCATCATGGAAACGAGGGATTCTGGCTGGCAGGGTGCAGAATGGAGAGCTGAACACCAAGATCTGCTGGTGCTCCTTCTGCAGAGCTTTAACATCTTCCGTCCCCAGGAGCCCCGGATTCTATAAATTCTCTCATATCTAAAGCTTCGGTCCAATATGATCTTCACTGAGACAGGGCAGGCTGACAGTGGTGTCCTGAGTGATGTCGCAGGGATCTCCAGGCATGGTACAATGAGGGCGCATTCCTCCCTAATCGGATGCAGCAAGCTGTCCAGAGGAGTCTGGTGTGTCTCCGTGACCATATTGTCCTTGTCAAGGATCCTGGGACCAACCTCACGGTTGTTTGGAACCACATTCAACACACCCTCCTTCATATTCGCAAGGACCGGGATGGCTCCACATTGCTTCTCTGTGTGCCTCGCCGTTAGAAATATACCTTCCATCAAAGAAGGAATCAATCACTTACACTCAGCTCTTACCAGGACAAAATCCTCTCACATGGCAGCCCATGGCACAGACCTCACATCTTTTGTATAAGGAGCCTGCAGGTCCCCACCTGGCTACCGTCCTGGGGACAGATGGTGGACACGTGAAAGCTGCCCCAGCCACTGGGGACAAGACACTGAGGCCTTGCTTTCCTGACTCCAGACCGGCCAAAAATACCTTGGCATGGTTAACGAGAGAGCATCCCAAGTGGAGCTCAGAGAACACTCTGAAATTCACTATATTTAAGAGCTTTTTAAACCTTTAAGAGAATCTACCACAGGTCATAACAGAGTCTCAGTGATGCTTAGCCCTGTGGCCCACTCATGTTGGAGAGTTCTGGACTGAGATTGTTTATTCCACGCTTCAAGGAGAGGCTTTGTAGAAACACCAGCTTTCATTGTCAGTTTGGAATTAAGCTCTAATTCTGCGATATGTTTCCCTGTATCTTAGAATTTTTTCAAAATGGAGTCCTTAATTGATTATCATAGGCACAAAGACAGTCTTTAGAGAGGAAGGTTTGTGTCCAGAAAGCTTTAAATCCTGCCAAAATCTGTATTAGTCTGCTAAAGCAGCCATAACAAAGCACTACAAATGGGGTGGCTTAAACAACAGAAATTTATTTCTCACAGTTCTAGGGGCTGGAAGTCTGAGATCAAGGTGTCAGACGGGCTATGAGGGAGAATCTATTCCGGGCCTCTCCCTTAGCTTCCAGTTGTTTGCTGACAGTCCTTGGCATGCTTGGCTTGTAGACGCATCACCCCAATCTCTGCCTCCATGTCCGCATGGCGTTCTCCCTGTGTGCAGGTCCATGTCCAAACTGTTTCCTTTTATAAGGACATCAGTCACATTAGATTAAGGCCACCCTACTCCAGTATCACCTTATCTTAACTAATTCCATTTGCAACAACCCTACTTCCAAATAAGGTCACATTGTGAGGTTATTCCGGGTTAAGACGTTAACATATGAACTTGGGGACACAACAGTTTTGCCCCCTAAATGCATGCTCTTCTTACAGGCAAAACACATTCACCCCATCCCTGCATCCTCAAAAGTGTAGCATCAATTCTAGGTCCAGTGTCTTTCTCAAATATTCTCTAAATCAGATATGGGCAAGAGTTGGGGTATGATTCATCCTTGGGCAAAATTCCACTGCATCTGTAAACCTGTGAAGCCAGACAATTATCTGCTTCCTGAATGGGAATATCTACCCTCCACCTGTCTCACCAGGGGATAGACATTCCCATTCCAAATGGAAGAAGCTAGAAGGAAAAAAAGGGTCCTAGGACCCAAGCAAGTCAGAGACCTAGCGGAGGAAACTCCGTGAAATTTAAGACTTAAGAATATCTTCTTTGGCTTGATGCTCTGCGGGTGATCACAATATAGGCAAGGCCCTTTCCCTCAATTAATACCTTCAGTGTGGTCCTAAAAGGGCACCTTGCCAGATCCCCCAAATTCAGATCCATGGTCCATTGACTCTAGACACAACACAACTCTCATGCTCTCAAGAATTGTAGCCGGGTCTGTAACTCCAACACCCAGGCTTTAGGAGCAACTAGCCCACCATTGACTGTTACCACTCTATTAAACCTGTCAGAGAGACCAGGGACCATCAGGGCTTTTCAAAGCATTTCCAGATCCATCACTGGCCAAGCCGATCTCAATGTATAACCAATGCTTTCAACGCTCTTTCAGAGAATTGTTTCGATTTGACCTCCACAATCAGAGTGGGAAGCGCTGTCTTTCTGAAAAAGCGGATTGCTACTTCAGCTGGTGTGAAGCAGGTCTGTGCTCTGCTTCTTAAATCCAAATTGAAGATTTCAGGGCCTCTTCAGGATGAAATGGAGGCATCTCCTCTCGCCACAGCAAATAAAAAGGAAGTGTCTCATTTGTGACGGCATGCGTGAACCCGGAGGACATTGTGCTCCACGAAATAAGCCAGGCACAGAAAGACAAATACCACGTGATCTCACATATAAGTGGAATCTAAAAAAGTCAAATTCACAGAAACAGAGTAGAGGATCAGGGAGATGTCGGTCAATGCGTACAAAGTTTCAGGTAGACAGGAGGAGTAAGCCCCGGAGATCCGTCGTCTAGCATCATGACTGTAATGAATAACAATGTGTTGTATATTTGAAAAGTGTTGAAAGAGCAGATTTTAAATGTTCTCACCACAAAAGACATAACTATGTGAGATGATGGATATGTTAATTAGCTTGATTCACTCATTTCACGATGTATACATACATTAAGACATCACAGCATACCCCATAAATATATACAACTTTTGATTGTTAATTAAAAATAAATAAAGGTTTAAAACAAGCCAAGAAAATAAAATAAAAAGAATTATGATTTATAAGGAAGGAAAAAAAGGAAGCCTCACGCTCTACACTGATGATCTGCTCCAACGGCCGGGACCCAGAGGCAGCTGGATGTGCTGGCCGCAGTGCGCCAGAGGAAGAGGTAAATACTCGTGACTTAGACAGGACAGGCTAGCATGGTCCACACGACACCTGCAGCAGAATCACCCAAACTGTGAAAAATACGTTTTCCTGGGCTTTCCCTCAGATCTACCAAAGCAGAATCTCTGGAGTTGCTGCCCATTTTAAAGCAGATCCCAGTGATCAGCAATTCTTTTGGGTAATTCCACTTAAGAACCACTGGTCTTGTTAGAATGCAGCCTTTGACTTCAAACCAACAGAGGCCTGAGACCCTTAATTTACTGTGTGACCTTGGGAAATGACTTAACATCTCTGAGCCTCGATGTTTTCAGCTCAAAAATGAGAATGATAATATCTACTGCACAGAGTCCTTGAGACACTTAAATGAGATGATGCATGTAAAAGATAAAAGAAATAGATACAAAGAGCCTTGAGGATGCATCAGATGTGGTTTTGTAGAATCTACGTCATAGGGTTGTTCTCAGTAAAGGAGACAGGCATGCAAAGCTCTGCAGGATTGCAAGGATGTCAGTTTGTAGAACCTCTCTCAGAAAGTTGCTCCAGGAAGTCAATGAGATAGGGCATGTAAAGCTCTTGCCACAATGCCTGGCACCTATTTAGGAGTCAGTAAATATTTGTCATTGTTACTCTGATCACCGTCCCCCAAACGCTGGGAAGCCAGCCCGTGCCCAGCTCAGGTGCAGCGAGTATGGGGCGTCTGGCGGGAGGTAGAGGCAGACCTGGAGAGGGCCTGGAGTCCAGGCTGGGAAATCTGCAGTTCATGGTGAGCCCATCAAGTATTAATGAACTTGAGCATGGGAATGATGAGGTTAGTCCAGCAGTAGCTGGGGAAAAGATTATATGAGGGAAAACCCAGAGACAGAAAGACTAGGCAGGAGACTATTTTATACGTCATACAAAAAGTTTTACAAACTTGCAGGAGCCAGCGCAGGCACAGCAAGCCGATAAGACACCCGTGTATGAATCAGAAAAAGGCACCCCCTCCAAGAGGTGCAGCCCACCTGGGGGCACGCAGCCTAGAGAGAGGGGCAAGGATGCAAGGTCGCCACTTCCCCACTGGCTGGGGCCCCAGGGTAAGGATCTACAAGCACAACTGCGTTCAGGAGCTCCGGAGGTCACTAGGAAGTCACTAGGAACAGAAAGAAGAGGGATGAGACGTTTCTTTTTATGCAAATACATAAGCCGTTAACTCTTACATTATCCTGAGAACGCGTGTGCCCTTTTCCCTCAGGATGCTATCACATGGTCTTAAATTCTTATTTTAGATCCGGCACCTTGACATCCAAACCCTGACAGTCTGTTGGAAGACACTTGGTGGGGAACATCTTATTGTAGAAAATGCCACAGATTAAAATGACATGCCAATATTTTATATGGCTGGACATTGTCCTCCAGGCAAATATGTGCGACCTAACTCCCTCCCAAGGTGTTTGACACTGCAGGGACAGTCCCTCAGCTTAAGATGAAGTCAGCCAATTGGTCGGCAAATACCATACTTCCTTCGCCTCGGGTACCCATCAGTTACACGACACATAGGGAAATAAGCCGCATGTGAAGTCCTCGCTGTGTGTTTGGTGATGTGTCAGGTGCTAGGAGGTCCTGGAGGGTGGGGGGTGCTCAGCCCCTGCCTTCAAAGCTCACAGTCCAGCAGGGACAACACTCATCAACACGTATGTAAATAACGACAGAAATGCGAGGGACAGGTAGACTGCTGCAGGGTGAGTAGCTGTGCAGTGGGAAGGGAGGCTGTACAGCCCCCAAGGCCAAAAATACTTTCTGGGAAAGGTCTGCCGGTGCCTGCTTAGAGGGTCAGTTTTCTTAAAGAAAGTTAGTATCGAATTTGCCATCTCTCTTCTATTTGCTTTCTAGGTAGACAAGGCCAGAAGAAACTTTATCAGAGGAATAAGAGTTTGGAAGGTCAATTCTTTTAAAATGAATTTGCAGAAACAAAATGTGGTATGTACATAAAATAGAATTGTATGTACATTCTGACACAGCTCCAACATGGACAAACCTTAAGGACATTATGCTAAATGACACAAGCCAGTCACAAAAGGACAAATCTACGTGATTCCACTTATATCGGGCACCCAGAGTCAATTCATGGAGACAGAATAGAATGGGGAATGTCAGGGGCTGGGGAGCGGGGCAACAGAAAGTTGTTTAAAGAGGATAGTTTCAGTTTTACAAGATAAAAAGTGCTGGAGATTCGTTAGGTAAATATACCTCACACCACTGAGCTATACACTGAAAAATGGTTAAGATGGTAAATTTTATGTTGTATTTTTTTTACTACAATTAAAAATTTTTTAATTTTTAAAAAATGGAGTTTTAGAATCTGGAAAAATGATACAAAGACACTTAGAGTTGCTTAGGATTTCATATGAAGCATCAGGCTCAGTTTGGCAATTTTTAATGTTTCTGGATAATTTATCATGAAAATTGGACTGAGAAATAATAATTAGATCCTCTGTGTTCCTGCCAGCCATGTGCACGGTTTTTATGCAGTTGCATTAGCAATAATAATCTCCATCAGCAAACAAGCCCTTGGCTTGACAAGCACACCCCAGTTCTCGCTGGCCGAGCTGGCCCGCACAGCAGAGCTCACCAGAGGGCACCGTCTGGGTTCTCCGCTGCCCACCGCTCCCTGCCTGTCCACTCGGGGACTGCGTGAGTCTGCTCCGCCCTGGGGTTCCACCCGCCGCTCTAGCTAAGCCTTTTCAGTTTCCTTCCGTGACTCACCTTCCCCAAATCCGGCCATTCCAGGTTTGAACTCAGGGCTCTGTTCCAGACCACTCCTCTTCTTTAATCTCTCCCTTTAGACAATTTCATCCACACTCGTGGCTTTTATTATCCCTACATTTCAAGAATTCTCAAATTCATGCCTCCTTGGCAGACCTTTCCTCTGAGCTCCAGGTTCATATAGCCAAATGCCTACTTGACCTCTCCCCTTGGATAGTGTATGAGTTAAGGCACAAAGAGACAAAAATACATGCCTTTGAAAAGGCAGAAGTGCGTTTGCCTCCCAAGTCACGGTCTACCGATAGGCGGGCCCGAGCCAACCGAGAGGTTCTGCCACGCTCGATACAAGGCTCCCGGCTCTGGATCCAAGGTGGTCATTCCAACCCCAATTGCCACGTCTGCAGACCCACCAGCAGGAAGGGCAGGGAGCAGGGGCAGGGGGCAGCATAAGTCACGTCCTCGTAAAGGCGTGAGCCCGAAGTTACACACATCACCCCCACTCACGTTCCTCTGGCCAGAAGCTAACTTTACGGACACAGCTAAATTCAAGGAAGGCTGGGAAATGCCTTCTCTAAGTGGGCAGACGTAAGTCCAGTTGAATTCAGGAGGACTTCTGATGGAAAGAGTAAGGGGGATGGCTGTGGTCCAGTATTAACAGGTTCTGCTGCAGATCTCTAGAAAGCACTTCGAGCTTGACATACCCCAAACCAAAGTCGTGCTCGCCCCTCTCAAGTCCAGACCCCTGTCAGTGTCACATGCCAGTGAATGGTACCACCATCCACCCTGCTACGGCTCCTCAGAAACCTCTAGAGCCCACACCTCACTGAGCCCTGCTGATTCTTGATCATGAAACTTCATCTCCTGCCGTCTGAGCACAAGCATCCCGCATCCCTCACCTGGACCTCCGCAGCAGCCTCACCCTGTGCCCGCCCCTCCGCTGTTGATACTACAGCCAGGGTGGCCTCTCCCCATGCCAGTCACCGTTCCAGTCCTTCCACTGAAACCACACAACCCACAAAACCGTGCATGGCTGGCCTCGCCCACTGCACAGCCCCATCCATCTCCGGAACCTCTTACCCTTCTCTGACTGCGGCCTCCGCCCGCCAGTACCGTCCCCTGGCTGGAACCCTCCCTTCCCTTCTCCATCCCGCGTTCTCTGGCTAATCCCAGCTTCCTTCAGTCCACAGCAAACGACCGCCTGCTAAGGGAAGCCTCCGTCACCTTCCCGCCTGGGCAGTTTCCTCTTCAAGGCTCTCAGAACATCACATGGCCCTTGTCTGTGGCATTCCACTCCCGGAAGTCTGCGCTTCCCGTGTGGTTCTTTGATGCCACGTGAGGCCACGCACTGCGGGTTTTTGTTATGGGGGGTTGTGCCGGGGGAGGGTTTGCTCCGGTTTTTTCTTGCCAGTTAATCCCTTCGCACGTAGGCAGTACCTTGCTACCAGTGAGTCCTCAAAAATACTGAATGATTGAATGCAAGAGCTCAGAACAGCCGGAAGCGAGCAAGTCTGAATTATGAAATTCCGTGTTACTACTAACGGGAAGGACTCCCAGCAGACAACCTCCAGTCCACTTTGCTACCTTTCCAGACCTAGCTTTCTAAAACTCTTTCTCTTACACCCACTTCCCTCCCGAACCATCAGCAGTTTCCTGCTATCTCCCGGGTAAAGCACAACTTCAGGGACTTCATAACCTGATCCCCAGCCTGGCAGCCCTTGCCACTGCTGCCCCGCCGCCAACAGGCCTGCTGGGCCCACCTTGCCCTTCCCCTGCACACCTGCGGTCCTCCAGCCTGAGCACCGGGCCATGCAGCTTTCGGGCTCGTGGCAAAAGGAGAAGGAAAGAACCACCCCTTGTCACGGTGAAAGGATTACGTTTCCTAATCCTGGCAGCATTCTAAACTCAAGCGCTTTTTTCTTCTAGTCCTAGGAGGCAACTGCACCCCATTGGGATTTTTATGGATGAGCAATTGTAGAAACTGCCAGATTCTCTGATGGGTTGGAGTACGTTTAGCAAAAAAGTTGCCACCATTAAAGAAGTTTTAGGGGCCTGCCAATCCTCCAACTGAAACATGGACAAAGATTAATTGGATTTTGGAGTCCCAGAGGCATAAGAAATACCCAGTATAAAAAATTGAAACTTTTATTCCATTATTAATGAATAGAATGTTTTCGTCATCACATTGGAGTGACATTGATCTGGTGTTGGTGCCACGTGGCGACGCCCTCTTAGTTTTTTATTTCTAAAAGAGAGCAATATCCTACATTTAAACAACTGTACTATTGAATGTAGTGTTTGAATTCTACAACCTTGTTTGCATGTTTTCATTTTTAGGTGATAGTATACCTGAATTATCAGAAATTTATGCAAAGTCGAAAGTGAAAAATTCTCTTCTGATAACTCTTAACAGTTTATAAATTTCAGGTGGGGCTTTGCCTTAGGGGTTATTTCAGAGAGGTCTGTTCAATGACTACACTGTGCTCCTTAAATCATAAGACAGGCGAGAAAGGTGACAAAAATTATTTCCTGATAACAAAATAGGTAATACGTAAAGAGCTCTGCTAAGATATTAATAGAAAAATTGAATTTTTAAAAAGAACACTCCCCAGAAAATTTAGCAAAGGATATGAACAGGCGATTTACAGAAAATAAAATCCAAGTACCCTCAAAAGAAAATAAAAGGAAACAAAAAAGGTGGTCAGCACATCTGGTAGTAAGAGAAATACAAATTAAAACAATAAGATAGATGGGAAAAGTCATAATACACAGTGCTGTCGAAGTATGGGGAACGGATATTTTCATATGCTACTGATGAGAGTGTCTTTCCTTTATAGAAAGGCTCTGATGACATCTGTTAAAATTTTAAATGCCCATATCCCCTTGAACCAGCAATGTAAGCTTTGAAAATCCACACTTCCAAAAATTAAAACCCTAGCGTGTAAGAACATGCATACAGAGTTGTTTATAGCAGCCTTGTTTGTCAGAAAAAGGGAAACATTCTAAATGTCCATAAAAAAAGAATTTATCTGTGCTACAAAATATTATGCAATTATTGAAAAGACTGGGCTGGGTCTCTGCGTTGACCCAGAGCAATGTCCACAATGTTAAGCAAAAAAAAAAAAAAAGGCAGAATAACATGTATAGCATGCTCTTGTGACACACACACACACACACACACACACACACACAGACTTCATTGAGCTACAACTGACATACAATAAAATACACCTAATAAGTGTACCATTCAGTGAGTTTTAACAAACGCATACATCGATTCACCACCACCACAATCAAGGTATCAAACGTTTCCATCACCCAGAAGTGTTCCTTTGTGCCCCTCCGTAGTTAATCCTCCCAGCAATCCTAGGCAACCACTGAATGGCTCTCTGTCCCTACAGATCGTTATAATGCTGCCTATTTTTGGATCTGATATAAATGGAATTATACAACGTGTACTCTTTGTCTGGCTTCTTTTACTCAGCATACTATTTTGAGAGTCATCAGACTGTTGCCTGTATCAGCAATTTAACCCTTTCCATTTCTGAGTATTATTCTATTGTATAAATATACTACAATCCCTGTTGATGAATGTTTGGGTTATTTTCAATTTTTGCCTATTATATAAGACTGACATTAACATTTGTGTACAAGTCTTAGTGCAAACATGTTTTTTTTGTTTTTCTTGGGTAACTACAAGAGAAATTCCTGTTTCGCGTGGTAAGCATACATTTAACTTTATAAGGAAATGCTGAACAGTTCTCCCACCAGCAATGTATGAGATTGTTCTACATTCTTGCCAACACTTGGTATTGTCAGTCTGTTTCATTTTAACCACTTAAAAGTGTATCTCATTGAAGTTTCAATTTGCATTTTCATGAAAACTATTAATGAGCATCTATTCATGTACTTATTGGCAATTTAATATTTGTATATCTTTGAATATCTTTTGTGAACTGTCCAAGTCTTTTGCTTATTCTTTTAGTTATCTTATTATTGTCGAATTTCAAGAGTTCTTTATATATTTTTGACACAAGTTCTTAGATATATGTATTATAAAACATTTTCAAAAAGTCAGTAATTTGAGTTTTCATTTTCTTAATGGTATTTTTTTCAAAGAGCCATTTTTAACTTTGATAATTGTTTATTTTATGACTAGTATTTTTGGGTTCCAAGAAATCTCTGCCTACCACCACAACGTTGCAAAGATTCCCTCCCGTGTTTTCTTTTAAAAATGTTAAGTTTTACTTTTAGGTCTATGATCTATTTCATTTTCATTTTTATGTATAGCACAAGATAAGTTTCGAGGTTCATTTTTCCCTTGTGATATCCACTTGTTCCTGCCTCATTACTTTTTTATTTTCTTTTCTTTTTTTTAAAAACAGAGTCTTACTCTGTTGTCCAGGTTGGAGTGCAGTTGAATGATCATGGCTCACTGCAACCTCAAATTCCCGGGCTCAGGTGATCCTCCCACATCAGCCTCCCGAGTAGGTGGGACTGCAGGTGTGCACCGCCCCATACAGCCAATTTTTTTTTTTTTTTAATAGAGGCAGGATCTTGCTAGGTTGCCAAGGCTGGTCTCAAACTCTTGGCAGTACTGGGATTACAGGCGTGAACCACTGCACCCAGCCTCCTGCCGCATTTCTTAAAAGAACTATCCTTTCTCCATTGACTTACACGTACCATATGACCTGTTTTTTAAAAATTACACTCTTTTATGAGCATGGAGGAGAATATGGAAAGATACATATCAAACCATTAACGCCGATTACCTTTAAGGACATGGAATTAGAGAGGAATTGAGTGGAAATTAATGTCTTTTTCCTTATATATTTCTTTTGGGACTGCTCAACTTTTAAATGTCAAAAGACAGAAAAAAGCATATTACCATCTGAAATAAAAACAATGTCAGATTGGAAGGGGCTTCTGCTGAAGAGTGAGATCCCGTCACACCGCGGGGTGAGGCGACAGGCCGGGCGAGGGGCTGCCGTCGACCGAGAAAGGCGCCAAAGACAGGGGTGCTTTAGGCAGGGAAGTGGACCGGGGCTGGGCGAACGCGAAGGGAGCAGGGGGAAGAGGAAAGCGAAAAGGACTCCCAGTTTGGACCCTGGAAATACAACGGTGCCGGGGGAGACAATTAGGGAACTGGAGCGAAGAGCTCGTTTTACAGAATGAAATGATGCGCGTAGCTGAATTTGAGGGAACCACAGTCTGACCGGGAACGTCCAGCCACTGTCATTAACCACTCGATCTAGAATAACCCCGCGTTTCTAGGCAAGAGTCCTCAGGACACGTCGGCTATTTCCCCAAACATGTCTTGAGCACCCGCGCGGCCGGGCACACCATGCTGGGCACACGGGGTCTGGAGACGGGCAGGGCCGCAGCGTCCCTCAAGCCCACCCTGAGTGGAGAGAGACAGCCGTGCACAGTCGGCCAGAATCGCCAGTCCACGAATGGGTACGGGAGGCCCGGAGATCTCAGATACAGTGTCTGTATTTAAACAGTGCTGCTCAAGCATTTAAGCACGCTCGGAAACAGTTCCCTTAATTATTTTCAGCACTCTGCCCAAGTGTTGTTTACACTATTAATTTATTTCACAAACCCTTTCTTAGCAAATAATGCCAACAGATCCAGTGGGACTGAGCGAGAATAAACGAAATCTAAATTAAAGAAGGCAGCCCGAGTTGATTTTTATTTCCACGTTTTCAGATAAGGCAATAGAGAGTCATTAGGTACACGGGAATATCTCAGCGAATATAGTATAACTACAGAACTTAACTACACCTAGTTTTCTTGGAAAAAAAAATCATGGAACAGTCCCCCATTTGTGAGAAAATAAGTTGAGGAACCTCGGGAGAAAATAATGAGAAGTCATTAACATTTATTAAGTGTTTACCATGTGCCAGACACTATGCTGAGGTAGGCTTCATATATTATCTCATTTAATTATCACAAAACCCCTGAGAGTTTTATTATAACATAATGCCCACTTTACATCTGAGGGAACAAAGGCTCAGCGAGGTTAAGCAACTTGCCCAAAGTCACCCAACTATTAAATGAAGATTGGAGACCAGAACTCAAGTCTGTCTTACTTCAAAGCTCATGCTCTTATTCAAATAAATAAAAAATAAGAATAAGAATACAAATAATGGTTATTTTTCACTTATCGAGCTAATGTTACATGCTAAGAGCTGTGCTAGGAATCTCTTAATATACAAGGCATTAACCTTTTTCAAAGTTCTCTGACATTAACTCACCTGAGCTTCTTAATTAGACCTGAGGAACATACAGCCTGAGACAGTGAGTACATAACAACAAAGACAATATGGAAATAAATGGTGGGTTACAGGATTGGGGGTAATTTTTATCTTAGATTTTTTTTATTAAAGCATTTTGCCATAAACCAATATTTCGTTACAGGGAAGAGTAAGAGCTTGTGTACTATCCACTCCACAAAATATTGGGTGAATGATCATGGGCAAAAGCCCCCGCCTCTCTGGGCCTCAGCTTTCTCATCTGTAAAATGGGGACAACTTCTCCCACTTTCCTCGCAGAGGTATTGTGAAAATCAAGTGAGATAAATGTCTGCAAAAGCACTTTAGACATTTTTTTTAAAACTATACTTTTAGGCCTATGGCCAAAGATGACTTAACCACCCTGTGATGTTTACATGTGTTTGCTCACTCAGATGCTATAAATGCCATGTAAAAGAGTAGGCATTAATAATTAAAACAGCTTGCTGCTAGCATATGAATAAACAGATGGAGAAATAGACAGGCTTGAAACAGACCACCCACATGTGGGAATTTGGTGTATGACAAAGTGGAATTTCAAATCACTGGGGGAATGAGACATTTCAATGAGCATGTCAGGACAACTGGGCAGCCAAATGGAAAAATAATAAGTCCGAGATGCCTACTTTATCACTTATCTAACATAATTTCCAGATGTTTCAAAGACTTAAACATAAAAATAATCAAACCATAAATTCCTAGGGGATAACACAGGAGAAATTATTTATGTTTTTTAGAAATGAACACCTTTCCAAGTAAGACACAAAGGTACAAAAGCCACAGAGAAAAGATTTCTAAATTTTGCTATCTAAAATTTAAAAAGTCCTGCAAGGAAAAAAAAATACCACAACGTAAAAGACAACTGACAAACTGAGAGAGAATAAGACCACATACGTGACAGACAAGGGGCTAAATCCCTTAATAATTAATTAATTAACAAATATTTAATGAGCAACTATTATGTGCCAAGCATCATTCAAAGCATGTGCGAATTCAAAACAGTTAAAATTTCCTACCTCGTGGAGCTCGTATTGTGTTGGGGGATTAAAAGAATCTTGCATATTAGTAAGAAAATACAATAAAAAAATTAGCAAAGACTCATTTTAATAAATAAATAGTTCACAAAGCTGATAATACAAATGGCATTTAAACATAGGAAAAAGTAACCGATCGTCAGCCTTTTGGCTAAGATAAAGTGTGAAAAAAGTGTTCACTCTCCCTCAAAACAAAAGAAATGCAAGTCAAATTCCAGTAAGATACCAATTTCATCCATCAGAATTTTCAAAATCAAGAACTGCAATAGTATATCATGTTGGCAACAGTATAGAGAAACAGGCACTCTCTGTCATTCTTGGCGCATGTGCAAATTGGTTTGACGTCTTTGACAATTTGTCAATATCTATCACAATTGCAAATACCTGTGCTTTTTAGCCCAACAATTCTAAGAATTTATACTACAGATACGTGTGCAATGGGATGTGTACACAGATGTTTACTGAAACACTGCTTCTGTTGGTGAAAAGCTGACATAGCCCAGATATCCATCAGTAAGACACTGGTGAAACAAATGTGGAACGTATCTAAAATGGCAAAAATTGTTAAAAAGGAAATAGTTGCTGAGAAGAATGAGGCAGATCTAGATGTACAGAAGATTCTTCAAAATATATTAAGTGAACAAAAACGAAGTTCTGAACAGTTTTATGCAATGCTGTGCTGGTTTACATGTTACATGTGTTACATGTTTAATAATGTAAAAACATTGTAAGTACATAAATACATAAGATAATTACAGATTTTACTAATGTAAAGGATGCATAGCACAAAATTTGCAAATGATAAAATATACAGTACTTTTCATTGTAAATTCCCTCCTATGTGACTTGCTATTTCTTAAAAATTCCATTGTCAAGGTTTTAATAATTTTTATCACCCACAATTGTGTCACGAAATCAGACTATGAATAAGCACGATTGCTATTTGATCAGTGAAAAAGTCGCTCCTATCATTGATAAGTGAGTGGGGTTCAAATATGAATGCTGGTTGATATTTCATTTTTATTCATGAGTAAAATGGAAGTAAAACAACAAATAGGTACGTTGGAACTTCACCTGTTCATCAGTGACATGAGCAACTTCTCTGCTGAATCAGGTAATAGCTTTCGAGTGCTGGAAGAATGTTTCCTCACGCTTTCGTGCCCCTCCGCATGTAACCCAGACACACCACTTTGAAGTTTGATCTGCATCATTATCATTTTCCCACCACTTTCCTCTGTCTAGACCAAGAGTCAGCACTGCGGCCTTCGAGCCAATTGCAGCCCACCATCTGGTTTCGTAAATGCAATCTGGAGCACAGCCATGTTCGTCCAAGGATGTGCTTCTGCGCGGCGAATACAGCCGGGTGGTGCCCGGACACTGTGTGTCCCGCAAAGCCTAGGATAGGTCCCACCTGGTCCTTTACGGAAAAAGTTTGCAGACCCCTGGTCTAGACAATCAACAAACCCATCAATCAAGCTCTGATTTGTGTGTTTGCTGATTTCCAAAGTGTAACTCTGCCACCTGACCCGTTTGAAGCCTCATGGAAGGCAGAGTAGGGAGGAGATGGGAACAGCACACTACTATATGGTATTTCCACCCTACAAATGGAATAGCTGCAAACAACCTCAAGAACGTATAGATAATGGTAAGATGTAGAAAAGTAATTAGCAAACCATGAGTTTCAACTAGTTACCTTTATTAATAATATAATTAATTTAATTATAAGGTCACATAATTTAATGTTTAAGCATAGCTATGTTTAACAACCAACTCACAAAACTCCTGGAAATCTCACAGTCGGCTCCTCTGAGCCGATACAACCAGCGCCGGCCCATCACCGGCTATGCTACGACATTTTCAAATGCGTGAAAACCGTGTCAGAGAGGGCGGGGCTGTACACGCGCACGAGCTTCTACACGCACAGAGTCTGTCTGGAAGATGCACGAGAAACTGGAACGGCCGTGGCTTCCGCAGTGGGCAGTCGAGGGTCTGGGAGTTGAGGCAGACGGAGGTTTGTTCTTTACTGTACGTTCTTGGTATAGAATATAAATGTGCATGGATTTTTTTATCCTAGGCTTGTATTGCCCTTCAACCCCAATGACTCTTCCGTGAGCGAGCTGTTCGATCCTTTTCCTGCAGTGTCTCAGCAGCGCTGCAACCACGCGTGGGTTGGCCCAGCCCCGCGCCTCCCGAGGCAGCAGCCCCCGGGCCAGGAGCCTGCGCAGCGACCCCGCTAGTCAGCGATCCTCCGGACAAACGGCCTCAGTGCAGCCTCAGGGCTCTGGCCCCATCGCCTGGCCTTCTCTTTCTTCCTCATTCTCCGTTCATTTGTCTTTCCTGGAAACATTAACTCAGCTTTTCCTCTTAACCAATTTCTCTGCATTCTGAAGGGCAGGCCACGGCGGCCGCCCGCCAGCTCCTCCCCACAGGCCACGGCTTGCTGACACACTTACCCAGCACTCCTGTCCCCGGGCTGCTTCTGCAGGGCCAAGCACGCACCCAGGTGTCTGCTTCCTAGGTCAGCCCTGCTCAGTGATGACGGGCGGCCGCGCGGCGTGTCTGTTCTTCCTTCCCGTCCCTGATGCTCCTTCTCCGGCCCCAACGTCCAGTCCAGAGGTTTGGGGGTGTCTTAGGTAAGGTTCCCCTGAATCAGACACAAATTAGTATAAAAGGGATTTATTAGGATGTGTTCCCAGAAAATTTTGGCAGGAGAATGGGAACGGTGGACAGGAACAAGAAGGCGGCCACGCGAGGACGCAGTGTTTATTGCTCCAGTTTTCTATCGCTGCGTGTCAAACGCCCGGTGCAGTGGCGCAGATCAACTGCCGTTTGTATCATGCCCACGGATTCTCTGAGCCAGGAATTTGAAGAGGGCAATAGGGACAGCTCGTTTCTGTTCCACTGTGTCTGGGGCCTCAGCTGGAAAGATTCGAAGACGGGGGTGGCTCGATGACAGGGGCTGAAACCACCTGGAGGCTTCTTCACACCCACAGCTCCTGAGCTGCGGTGACCTGCAGCTGCCACTGCTGACCAGTGGGCCTGCATGTGGCCATGCATGTGCCAGGGCTTTTCCTGTCATGGCTGTTGGGTTCCAAGGACAAGTGCTCCAAGAGGCAGTGTCTGGGGGACAAGAGTTCTAAGAGCCCAAGACAAAAGCTGCAAGAGTTTTTCTGAGCTGGCTTCAGAAGTCAGCAGTGACATTCTCCGGGTTCAGCTGCATTCTGTCGGTTACAATTAATCACCAAGATCAGCCCAGATTCAGAGGGAGACTGATGGCAAGATGGCATTACAGAAGGCATGTACGATGGGAGACACTGCCGTGGTCATCTTTGAAAATACCACGTGCAACGTAAACAAAGTCTCATGGAGGGTACCTGTGGTTCGATCCCACATGGGGAGCTCCGGAGAGTGAGGTACACCTCAGAGCTGCTCCAACCCGGACCATTTGCATCCACACACCTATCACTGGCCACAGGCTGCCTCTGAGAGGACGTAAGTTTGCAGGCACTGCGGTCTCTCCTGAGTGCAAGCAAAGCAGGCTCTGGCAGCCCGGGGCAGCCCTATGACAGAGACATCCGTGCTGGCCCCGGGAATTGAAGGCAACACGGGAGTGGGCGCATGTAAAATTGGAAAGCAATCTCAGGTGATAGGGGCAAAGATCACTGACAGGGTCTGCTACGAGGGATAGAGAATTTTAGCCAACAGGACATCTCACATCGCAGCCCGGTGCTCATTCCTTCACTCACTCACTCCGTTGGGCAGGCGCCAGGACACAAAGTTGACCTAAGAAGGTCAGAACTGTCCCGCAGCTCACCGTCTGGCAGGGCCGTACACATGTTCAGTTATCATCGACGTCTGCTGCCGCAGGACTGAGATCCTGTCTGTACCCATCCGTGAGGAGGCCATCTGGAGTCATGGCTGTGCCCTGGCACTTTGGAGTCAAATCCTGTCCCCACTATGACTCTTGTGCAAACTCTTCGGTAAAATCGGGATAATGAGAGTACTCACTGCACAGGGTAGTGGTGAAGGTTAAATGCAGTTATGCAAGAGAGCCGTTAGCACGGTGCTCTGGCACATGGTAAGTGTTACAATGCCAGCGATGGCCACAGCTGTTATTTTGATAGAGCACAAAGTCAGGAAATACCACTTGGCTGGAGTAGAGGGAGCGAGAGAGCATGGGAACTTCCTGGAAGATCTGACCTTACGCTGGGGCACGATGGCTAGGGAAGACCTTGCTCAGCACGGTTCTTTACGTGCGTTCTCCACGCTTAACCCGGGACTGGGCATGGCAGGCGGGAAGCCACTGGCCCCACGGGCGGCTGCGCCTCCACAGCCACGGTCTGCACACTCGACGACACTCAGGCAGTCCAGCAACACCCGTGTCTCTGGACAGCCCCTTCTTAAACATTTCCACCTGCCCTCTGCGGCCTCACTCACTTCCTAGCTGCCACGAAACAGATTTCCTTCTATTTCTCTGGTCACGCTTTTATAGCTCACATATACAAAAGACATATAATGTGTCTGTGTATATAATGCAGCTCTTGAAAAATAACAAAATTAATACTCGCGTGCTTGCTACCCAAATTAAAAATCAATCAACCATCACTAGCATCTATGAGGTGTCTGTGTTCCCCTGGCAAGTTGCATCACCCTCCCTCCACCCAAGGGGCTGCTATTACCCTGAAACTTGTGTTTATCATTTCCTTACTGTTTCTCTATTATATTGTATTAGTCATCTACTGTTGTATAATAAATTATCCCCAAAATTAGCAGCTTAAAACAAAAAACATTTATTCTTTCACAGATTCTATGGTCAGAATTTTGGAAGCAGATTTTTTGGGTGGTTCTGGATCCAGATGTCTCCTGGGGTTGCAGTTGAGACTTCAGCGGGGGCTGCAGGCATCTGAAGGTTTGACTGGGGCTCGGGACACATTTCCAAGGTGGTGTGCTCACATGGTGGTTGGCTGAAGGCCCCAGGTCCTTGCAACAGAGACCTCTCCACTGGGCTGTTTGAGTGCCCTCAGAACATGGCACCTGGCTTCCCTCAGAGCATGTGATCAGAGAGAGAGCAAGGAGGAAGCCACACTTTCAAGACTAGTCCCAGAAGTCACACATTGTCACATGCTCTTTTCTGTTCATTAGAAGTGAGTCATTAAATCCAGCCTACACTCAAGGGGAGGGAAATTAAGCTCCATCTTTTAAACAGAGTGTAAGAATGTAAAACTTTTAAAAATATGTGTATGTTTGTATGTATTCCTAAACTATATATACACATTTTTAACCTTTACCTAAGTGGAATCGCACTGTAAGTGTTCTGTGACGTGCAAGTTCACTGACACTGTGCTTGTGGGATCCGCTCCTGTTGGCATATTCTGTTAATTTGCTTCGGCTGCCATAGCCAAGAACCACAGCCTGGGGACCTTACACGATGGAAATTTATCTTCTCACAGTTCTGGAAGCTAAAAAGTCCAGGACTGAAGTGTCAGCAGGTTTAGCTTCTCCTAAGGCGTCTCCTTGGCAAGTAGATGGCGTCTTCTCCCCGTGACCTTCCCTGTGTGTGTGTCCGCGTCCTCATCTGCTCTTCTGACAAGGACACCAGTCATATTAGATTAGGGCCCACCCTGATGACCTCACTTTAACTTAACCACCTCTATAAAGAACCTGTCTCCAAATGCAGTTACATTCTGAGGTCACGGGGGTTAGGACGTCAACATAGGAGTTTGAAGGGACACAGTTCCGCCCGTAATTCTCACAGCTCTACAGCATTCCATGTGTGAACAGACAAAAGTATGTTATTCTATTCTACTAACAATGGATTCTTTGGCTATTCCCAGGTTTTGTTGTCATAAATGATGCTGCCACGTGCCTCCTGGTGCCCTCGAACATGTGGACAGATGCATCTTCATACTTGCTGTTGATACCAGTTTTTGACAAAGTGGTTCCGCTGCTTTCCCCGCCCATCGGCCAGGCGTCAGGGCTCTCACTCCTCCACATCCCCACCGCTGTTCGGTCTGCTCAGACTTTTTAATTTTGCTAACCTCATGGTGCAAAATAATATCTGTTTTGTGGCTTTAATTAGTATTCCCCAGATTACTAGCAAGGTAGAGAATCTTTTCATCGGTTTATGAAGTGCTTTTTCACGTCCTGTGTCCATTTTCCCATTGGATTGTTCCCTTTTTCTTTATCCATCTGTCAAAGTGCTTCACCTATTGGTGTTGCAAATACTTTCCCCCAGCTGTGCTTCCCGTTTATTTTCTATTGCCGATTACTGTCAGTCTTGGCTCCCGTTCTTTCGTCCGTGTCGTTGTGCTCCTCCTTGTCCTGTTCTGTGCCTGTTCTTCATGCGACCCTCGTCAATCAGTGCGAAGAATAAACTTTGCGCTGTGTCTGCTCCGGACGCCTGAGTCTGTATCTTCAAACTAGCTCTTAAAGGTCATCAACCTCTCCATGCTCCGTCTTTCTAACCCGTGCACTTTTGCACATGTTCACCACTGCTAGGGGACTGCTAGGCCACTATCCTCTCCCATCCCACACACTATAATTGTCACATTGTAGCACTGAACACACAGTATTGTAATGATCTTTTTACTTGGCTGTCTCCGCCACCAGACGGTACATCCCCATGACTGTACCCGGCAGCATGTCTGTACAGACTTGACATGCAATAAGTCCTTGATGAATAAGTTAATTAATAATTTTTCATGGGTTAAAAATTAGGCTCACCCATAAAACTTACACGAGTGTGCGAATCATTTGTATTATTGAAACAAGTATGTAAAGTCTACACATTAATCATCAAAATAATGTTCAAATAACCGCTGAACTCTGATCCCCGAAAATAAATGTATGATAAATGTGCAAAACAATAGTCAAGTTTCATCAACAGCTTTCTTTCAGCCAAGACCACAACATTCTGAAGGGAAGATGAAGATGAAGCTTCTAGAATCCCCTTGCTCCTTCTCCTCCCAGAGCTGGACCAGGCATACTGCATTTCCTCCAGGAAGCACTGGGAACTTGGAAGAATTACCTAACCTGGTTGCTGAGAAGCTGGAGGCTCTTGACACACCCAAGGAGAAACTAAACAAATTGAAGGGATGACGATGCTACTTGGCAGTGATTCAGGAGTATGCTTTTCCTGAAGTCATTTGTTTGGCATCGCTCCATGTCTAGCCAAAGTCAGAAAGTCAGCTTCGCACTGAATGAACAGCTGTAGAGGCAAAAAAAAAAAAAAAAAAAATGATTGGCAATGGGGCACTCTAACAAGTGAGCTGAACTCTTCCTTCAACTTCATTTTCTGGTCAAAATATTGTTAAGTTAAACAGATTTACTGTTTTGTTTTTCTTTCCTCTGAGATAAATTTTTCCAAGCAACCTTCTCTTAACTGGGTATCAATCAGTAACTTCTATGTTTCTCTAGTGCAAGCTTTCTAAAGATCAGCACTATTAACACGTTGGGCCAGATAATTCTTTGCTGAGACGGGGTGTCCTATGAATTCTAGGATATTTAGTAGCATCCCTGGTCTCTACCCAGCAGATGCTAGCAGCACCCCTTGAGTTATGTCAACCAGAAATATCCCCAGACACTGTCTCCAGGATCTAGAGTCTAGAGAGATCTTTTGATTTTCTGCCACTGGCTACAATTGACTTGGCTTTAATCCCCTTCTCAAATAGGAGGCTAATAAATAAATATAAGCGTACCTCAGAGATATTGTGGGTTCAGTTCCAGACCACCACCGTAAAGCAAATATCTCAATAAAGTGAGTCACACGAATTCCTTAGGTTTCCAATGCATGTAAAATTATGTTTACACTATGTGGTACTCTATTAGGCGTGCAAAAGCATTATGTCTAAAAAACAATGTACATACCCTAATTTAAAAATACTTTAGTGCTAAAAATGCTAATGATTATCTGAGCCTTCAGTGAGCCATAATCTTTTTGTTGGCAGAGGGTCTTGCCGCGACGTTGATGGCTGGTGACTGACGGGGTGGTGATTGCTGAAGGTTGGGGTGACTGTAACAATTTCTTAAAGTAAGACAACAATGAAGTTTGCTGCATCAATTGACTCTTTCACAAAAGATTTCTCCCTACCATGTGATGCTGTTTGATAGTTACCCACAGTAGAACCTCCTTCAAGACTGGGATCAGTCCTCTCAAACCCTGCCACTGCTTCATCAACACAGGTTATGGAGTATTCTAAATCCTTTGTTGTCATTTCAACAATGTCCACAGGGTCTTCACCAGGAGTAGAGTGCATCTCAAAAAACCATGTTCTTTGCTCATCCCTAAGAAGCAACTCCTCCTCCCTTAAAGTTCTGTCATGAGATTGCAGCAATTTAGTCACATCTTCGGGCTCTGCTTCAAATTCCAGTTCTCTTACTGTTTCCACCCCATCGACAGCTACTTCCTCCACGGAACTCCCAAACCCCTCAAAGCATCCATGAGGGTTGGAATCAATTTCTTACAAACTCCTGTTAATGTTGACATTTTGACCTCCTCCCATGAATCATGAATGTTCTTAATGACATCTAGAATGGTGAATCCTTTCCAGAAGGTTTTCAATCTACTTTGCCCAGATCCGTCAGAGGAATCACTATCTATGGCAGCTATAGCCTTATGAAATATATTTCTTAGATAATAAGACTCGAAAGTCAAAATTACTCCAGATCCATGGGCTACAGAATGGATATTGTATTAGCAGGCATGAAAACAACATTCATCTCCTTGTATATCTTCATCAGAGCTCTTGACAATGAGCTGTGATATTTTGAAAGAAATCTTTTTTTCCTGAGCAGTAGGTCTCAACAGTGGGCTTAAAGTATTCAGATATACTATCATCCAGGCTTTGTTGTTTCATTGATAGAGCACAGGCGAAGTAGAGTTAGCCTAATTCCTAAAGGCCAGAGGATTTTTGGAATGGTAAATGAGCCTTGGCTTTAAGTTAAAGTCACCAGCTACATTAGCCCCTAACAAGACAGTCAGCCTGTCCTTTGAGGCTTTGAAGTCAGGCACTGATTGCTCCTCTCTAGCTGTGAAAGTCCTAGATGGCATCTTCTTCCAATATAAGCCTGTTTTGTCTACATTGAAAATATGTTTTTTAGTGTGGCCACCTTCGTTAATTATCTTAGCTAGATCTTTTGGATAACTTGCCGCAGGTTCTACATCAGCACTTGCTGCTTCTCCTTGCATTTTCATGTTACAGAGATGGCTTCTCTCCCTAAACCTCATGAAGCAATCTCTGGTAGCTTCCAGGTTTTCTTCTGCAGCTTCCTCGCCTCTCTCAGCCTTCACAGAACTAAAAAGTGTTAGGACCTTGCTCTGGATTAGGCTTTGGCTTAAGGGAATGTGGTGACTGGTTGGATCTTCTATCCAGACCACTCAAACTTTCTCCATATCAGCAATAAGGCTGTTTCACTTTCTAATCATGCATGTGTTCACTGGAGTAGCACTTTTAATTAATTTCCTCCAAGAGATGGGGGAACAGCCAGTCAGTGGAGCAGCAAGAACACACACAATTTATCGATTAAGTTCACCATCTTATATAGGCATGGTTCATGGCACCCCAAAACAATGACAATAGTAACAGTGAAGATCACAGATCACCATAACAGATAAAGTAATAATGGAAAAGTTTGAAATAGTGGGAGAATTACCAAAAAGTGACACGGAGACATGAAGTGAGCACATGCTGTTGGAAAAATGGCGCCAATAGACTTTCTTGACACGGGGTTGCCACAAACCTTCAATTTGTAAGAAACAAAGTATCTACAAAGTGCAGTAAAGCAACGTGCAATAAAACAAGCTACAGCTATAAATCATTTTTAGCCCTTTCTCAGATGTCCTAAAGAAAAACAATAAACAGTGATCTTTTTGTAGTTGATAAGCGTGATGATTGATCTTTCATGCTTATGTATGAGATGTGCCTCCCTCATACCTTGTTACGATGTCAGCACATTGGCCGTGTGACGTGAAAGTAAGTAAATAACTAGGAGGCACGAGCCTGTTATGTTGAGTGTTGATTCTCCTCTCACAAACCCAGCCCGCTTCCTACTTATCGTTTCACAGCCCCACTCAAAAGCAGGCAGAGATTTCCGTAAACAGAAAGGACACATTTCTAAACCGCATGTTCGAGGACCCCTGCAACCCGGGTTTAGAAACCTGGGAGGGCTGCCCTAAGGGACAAAGAGGTTGGACGTTCTAGGTGGGAGCAGTGGCACTGGCAAGGGTGTGGTGTTGAGAAGGAAGGAAAGGAAGATTCCGGAGGAGCACGGCACTGGGGTTGCAGAAGGGGCTCCCACGGTACCCAGGGAGCAGCTGGACCACAGACCAGGTCACGTCTCTGGGCGAATGCGCCCTGGTCTTCGCCATCCCGCGTGTTCGTGCCTGCCTCTGGATTCCAGGCAGCTGGTGTTTCTATCACCTGTCATTACTGTTAACCTGCACTGTTTTCTGTCGCTAATGATTTTTTCCTATGTAGGGTATTGTCCCGATTCAAACGGTTAATTCCTAAAGGACAGTGACAGCACCTAGTGCAAAAGTTTACACAGAGCAAACCCTTGGAAAGTATGAATTAAATATTGATTTCTTGGAAAATGGAGAGGAGGTGACCAAATTAAATAATTGGGTTAAGATCAACCTGTCGGATGAAAAAGGCTGGTTAAACCTAGTTGTAAGTCACTTATGCTGATTAGCAGCAGAGGAAACAATATAGAGGTTTATTGGGATTATTCAAATTTAATTTAAAAACCATTCCATCGATCTGACTATTTTAATGTCATCTGGTGACTGGAGTATTTTTCCACACTAAATGATTTTTCTAAAGGTGTATTCCCTACATAGAAGACAGGAGCAAACAATGCCTGCAGCTGGTCACATTCGCATCGCTGCGCTAACCGAGAACCCGCAGCAGAGCCGCCGAAGCCCACGTCGCTTTCTCCAGGCCCCATCATCTTCTCACATACCGGGTCCATCTGTCCCTGCTGGTGTGTTGCAACCTTCGGAAGTGCCTCTTTTTGTTCGACAAAGGCCGGCGTTAAGCAAAGAAAGCTGATTGTAGATGCAGTGTTGAGGGACGTAAGCCAAGTTCATCTCACTGAAGTCCTATCTTGTTGTTAACAACATAACTGCTGCGTGTTGACGTCCCGTGAGCAAGGGCTGTAGCTGAAGCCACACCAGTGGAATGGAGTGGGTAGGCCCCAGAGGGGACAACCCTACCCTGCATTAACGACCTCGCAGTCTGCGTTTATTCCAGCACCTTCCTTTGAACTCCTTATGGTCCTGTCCAGACAATCTCATTATCTTCAGGTTGAACAACTTCACCTAGCGCAGTCTCTCTTCACAATTACGGTGCCTCGGGACATTGGAGGGGGAGCCAGTCTCCCTTCAGAATACATCAGTGCCTTTTTAAAGTGAATAAATATAATCGTTTACTTTGTCAAACAATTAAGGAAAAAGGGCCGGTAAAGTAGGTGAAAGAGCCGTGGAAAGAAAGAATGAAGAGCTGGTTTAAGGAAGACCCTGCTGGAAACTTTAGCTGGACAGTGACACTCGTTCTTTCACTCATTCATCTTCATGCTGAAAGCAGACTTAAGGCAGTTTACAATCAAGGATGTGTGAACTCCAAAATGTTAAAGGACGGTAAATAAAAGGACAAGAGACAAGAGATGAAAGGGGAGTGAACATCCTACCGGAAAGCCTAGGTGAAAGGAAGCTACAACCGAGCAGGAATCCCAGCTCCCCGACGCCCAGCAATCGGTGGCAGGGAAAGCTGACTAAGCCACCTGGGGTCCCAGCCCTGCACGGGCCTCAGGTGCGTGGGGAGGGGCATTTTAAGAACACAGTTCACTGACCCTACTCGGATGTCCCGGATCAGGATCTCTAGGCATTAGACTCACACAGCTGTCTAATAAAAGGAAACACAGAAAATCATCAAGAGAGACAACCTGGCCGGGTGCGGTGGCTCACGCCTGTAATCCTAGCACTCTGGGAGGCCGAGGTGGGAGGATTGCTCGAGGTTAGGAGTTCGAAACCAGTTTGAGCAAGAGCGAGACCCCGTCTCTACTAAAAATACAAAGAAATTAATCAGACAACTAAAAATATATAGAAAAAATTAGCCGGGCATAGTGGCACATGCCTGTAGTCCCAGCTACTCGGGAGGCTGAGGCAGGAGGATCGCTTGAGCCCAGGAGTTTGAGGTTGCTGTGAGCTAGGCTGACGCCATGGCACTCTAGCCCGGGCAAC
>CAUYSK010043257.1:0-42705 GCA_963575035.1 Avahi laniger
AGAGACATCAGATTACCTCAATAACTGGCTCTCCATGCAAACTACAATCAATGACAGAGAGGGTAACCCCACAGCTTAACACAGTGCCCTTGATCTCAAGCTATTAGAGGGCAATGGAGTCATACACACAGTGTGATCCACTACCCAGGACCTTAAGCTGAGGGACCAAACTCGCTAATCTCCTTTGGCAAAAGGTAAAGACAACAGGTCCGAGGTAACCCAACTTGCTAAAATACCTCTAAGACAATACCAGACTAACACGCCTCTCCCCAGCACTGTCAAAGAAAGCCTTGGGGACTTGGAGATAGGGCCATAAACAAGTCCTAGCACCTCCAGGTCTCAACCAAGTAGCCTGATGAGAAAGAATCAGCGAAAAAATGCAGAAAACATGAAAGATCAGAGAGAAAAGTTACCCCCAAAAGAAATCATTATATCCTCCACAACAGATACCAACTTAAAAAAATGATTAAAATGATGGAGGAAGAATTCTCAACATGGATTGTAAGAAAACTCAGTGGAATTGAAGAGAAAATAGAAACCCAACACAAAGAAGACACAAGAAAAATATAGGAAATGAATGAAAAATTCTCTAAAGAAATTGAAATATTATGAAAGAACCAAACAGAAATAATGGAAAAGAACGAGGCAATCAAGGAACTACAAAACACAGTGGAAAGCCTTAAGAGTAGGATGGATCATGCAAACAAAAGAATCTCAGAGCTTGAAGATAAAGCCTATGTGCTGAATAAATCAGATGAAGAAAAAGAATACAGAAACAAGAGATAAGAACAAAACATACAAGACATGTAGGATTATGTAAATAAACCAAATATAAGAATTATAGACATTCTGTCAAGAGAAGAAAAAAATACACAAGGGTTGAAAATCTATTTCTTGGAATACTACAGGAAAACCTGCCTGGCCTGGCCAGAAATCTAGATATCCAGGTTGAAGAAGCACACAGAACTCCAGGGATACTCAATGTGAAAAGGCAGTCACCATGTCACATAGTTATTAGGCTGGCCAAAGTAAACATGAAAGAGGCAATCATCCAAACAGTAAGATGAAAACAGCAGATAACCTACAAAGGAAAACCTATGAGTCTAACTGTAGACTTCTCAACTGAAACCTTATAAGCTAGAAGGAACTGGGGACACATCCTCCATCTTCTAAAACAGAATAATATTAGGCCAACCTAGAATTCTTTACCTGGCAAAACTAAGCTTCATCTATGAAGGAGAAATAAAGATTTTCCCAGACAAACAATCACTGATGGAATTTGCAAAGACCAGACCTGCCCTGAAGGAAGTACTCAGACCTGCATTGTACACTGAACAGTGCAATAGACACCCACCAAAGTAAAATCACTCAAGAGTTAAAGTCCAGAACTCTGACTTCACAATGGTTTGAGAGGTAAGACAAAACAATAAGAATTTATCCAATAATAAGAACAGTGCACTGTATGGGGGAATGGCACACTTATAGCCCTGGCTTGGGTGAGGCAAAGGCATTATATGTAACCAAAATATTTTTACCCCTATAATAATCTGAAATAAAAAAGAATTAAAAACCAATATAATAATAAGAATATACAAATTTATGAAACAATACAGGATAACCACTATTTATTGTTGTTATCAATAAATAACCTTGTATGAAGTGTTATAAGTAACCTAGAGATGATTTAAAGTATAGTTGACCCTTGAGAAACATGGGGGTTAGGGGTACCAACCTCTTGCACAGTCAAAAATCTGTGTATAACTTTTGACTCCCCCCAAAACTAAACTACTAATAGCCTACTATTAACCAGAGTCCTTACTGATAACATAAACAGTTAACACATATTTTATACATTACATGGATTATATATATTATATATATCCTCTATATATAGAAAGAGAAAAAAATGTTATGAAGAAAATCATAAGGAAGAGAAAATATTATTCATTAAGTAGAAGTGGATGAATGTAAAAGTTTTGATAAATATTGACTTTTTATAATATTTATGGTAGTAAAAGACAAAATACCCAAATATCTACAAATATTTTTTGCATTCATGACATATCTAACTTTTTATTATTTTTTTAATATTTCTAGGCTATTAGGTTCATCTGAGAATTTTTTCAAATTGTTTCGATTCTCTAAAAAATTTGCTAATATCGAAAAAAAATCTTCATATAAGTCGGCCTATATGGTTCAAATCCTTGTTGTTCAAGGAGAATATGTATAGGATATATGCAAATACTGCATCTGTAGATTTTTATATCTGTGGGGTTCCTGGAACCATTCGCCATGGATACCAAGGGAGGACTGTGTGATCTTTCTTAATTTTCACCTGTATTTTACTTGCATGTACACAGGGCAAAATTATATACAGCAAAAGAATCGGAGCCTTTAAAACGACTAAAAATAAAGTATATTGTCAAATCACTTAGACACTTATTAATGATACTAATCATAGTTAATATTTATTGAAGTACGATGTGCTAGTCACTGTTCTAAGCACTATATGTGTGTTAACTTGCTTAAACCCATGAAGTTATTATTATTATTTCCATTTTACAGAGGAGAAAACTGAGGCACAGAGAGGTTTATTAAGTTGTTTATGGGCACACAGCTGGTCAGTGGCAGATCTGGGATATGATCTGGGATATAATGGAGGCACTCTGATGTAGAGTCTGTGCACGCAAACATCACATACCTTACTTGGAGAAGCTGAGATTTACATTAGGACATTCTTAGTAAATCCTAAAGGTTTAGATCGTAAATGCTTGGGGTTGTTGAGGAATAAAACTTCAATAAGGCTTTGAGATAATATTGGTGGTTGCTTGTAGGAAGAGGGCTCTTTCTAGAAACCTGAGAACAGACATGATTCGGATAGGCAGTGAAGGAAGGTGTGCATTCAAGCGGGGCAAAGAGCAAGAGTAAAGATAGCAGTGCAGGAGTAAACTTGTAATATATATGAGATATTAAAGACAGGAATGAAAATAATTTCGGAAAAAAAATTGTATTTCTTTGTTGTCACCATGCTTCCCTATTCCTTTCAGAGCCTCCTCTTAATTAAATAACGTGGTAGGCTTAAGAATCACTCCCCAAAGTCCACATCCTCATCCCTGGCAATTTTGAATAGGTTTTGTTACATGGCTAAAAGGGCTTTTGTAATCTTAATGATTATGGATTTTTGAAATAGGCAGATTATGCTGGATTAATTGGGTGAGTCCAATCTACTCTGTGAGCCTTTATGAGCAGAAAATTGTCTCTGGCTGGAACCAGGAAAATGCAGAAGTAGAAGAAGGGAGAAGAAATGTGGCAAAAGGGACATCAAAGAGATTCTAAGCCTGAGAGGTATTCGATATGCTGTTGCTGGTTCTGAGATGTAAGAGTAACATGTGAGGACCAGAGAGAGGCTTCTAGGAGCTAGGGGTGGTCCTTAGCTAATAGGAAGCAAAGAAAGGGAGCTAGCTGTACAACTTTAAGAAACTGAAATACCTAAACAACGTGAGTGAGTTGAGAATGATTTTTTCTCTACAACCTCCAGAAAGGAGCCCAATCTGTTGACACCTTGGTTTTAGTTCATTGAGATCCATTTCAGGTTTTCAAACTACAGAAACTGTGAGATAACGTGTATTGTTTTAAGCCACCAAATTTGTGGTACTTCGTTTCAGCAGTAATAGAAAACGAATACAGGTGGTATATAGAAGATTATATACGGATTATGGAGAGGCAAGGGCAAAGTATGATAACATTTCTATCATTTTTCCTTACTCCCCACTACGAATTCTGATAATAATAGCAATATAAATCAATAATCCCAAACCCTTTTTCTCATGTTACTCGGGAGCCTGGTATAAAAAATTGTACATTTCTACCTTTATCTGTGTAGATTTTTAACTAAAAGTGTCATCATTTCTCAAAGTGTTTTAAAAATGATAAATTGAATAGATACTCTACTCAATTTTCATTTTGTGCACAGAAGGAGTTTTCTTTTAACTGGGATACTTTTTTCTTAGCCAATACTTATAGAAAAACAGTAGAATTGAGATTTTAGTACTCTGAGAGTTCTATGAGATTACACTTTTTTTTTATGGATTTTTATGTGGAAGGAAGAGAGAAAACAGTTTTTCCCTGTTGGTATGTTGAAATATAAAAAGAAAACATTTAAGGGTACTCTTTGCTTATTAGTCATGAGAAAGATACTTGTAATATGGTTGGTTGTGGTTTCTAACACAACATAAAGAGATTTGTGCCTCCTGCCAAGGAGAAAGGATTCCAGAACTGAATGTTTTTCCTTTTGGTTTATCTTTGCGTTACTTTTTATATTTCAGGCTTTACCATGGTCTACTGCCCTCATGTGGATCTGTCATGAGAATTAAAAACAATTGCCTAATGAAAAACTTGTTAATAACTTCACCTTGTCTCTTTTTACTATTAATCTGTTTAGTTTTGTATTTATGAACATACAACATTTAATTGTGGAATAATTACTTGTCAACACTAAAAATGTGAAGCTTACCTGAAAGGAATATAGTATTCTAGACCAATTTTCATCAAAAATTTAGGAAAATAACCAGCAAACCTGAGTTTAGAGCAGAGGCTGTATTTTCTTTCACTGAATGAATTTAAATTAGATAATTTTTGTTGATTAGCTATTTCTTTTGCTTTTGCATTCAAATAGCTAAAGCTGTGGTGAATAGAAATGTCTCTTCTTTCGTATGATCAAAATTCTAGAAGAACTTAACAGAGCAAATTAGAATCTAAAATACTACATGCTTAACCTTAAGTGAAAACAAAATTATAGGTATTATTGGATTGAGCTGAATTCTAATGATTCAGATTGTTTACGTAATCTCTTTTGAGAATGACTCTCATATTTTAATTCTTATGTTTTATTTCATGTTGATTTCAGAACTTAGATCATTGATTATCTCGGTATTTAAGGGGAAAATGTTTAATTGAGTAATTTATTATTCTGTTTAATTGTTTTATTGTCAAGACAAATTATTAAGAATCCCCAAGCTTTTACTTCCTTGTGACTATAGGGTTCAGGATAATGGAAATCAAGCACTTTGCCCACACAGATATACTAAATAGTTATGATTTATATCTTCAGACCTTATAAAGTGCTTTTTACTGTTTTTTTTTAAAATCTGGTTATAATATATTGTTATTCTAAAAAATTTAGGAAAAGTTTTATGAAAAAGGCAATAAAAATCACTTGTGACGAAACCATCAGAAATAATTCTTAGTATTTTGGGGGATGTTTATTTTTAAAACTTATGTATATATATATCATGGGATAACATTTTGAAAGAAAATATTTTTTATGCTTTTCTTATCACAAAATCTTTTCTTAGTTGTTTCATGACATTCTTTTACCTGGGGCAAATCTATGGACTGTTCGAGAAGATATGTAGAAAGAGAAAGAATGATAATAAACTTTTGACATTCAAAATAGCATTTTTCATAATGACTTCAAAACAAGTCTTCATTAGGGAGAAGGATTTTTCTAAATTTATTTTAGCTCACATTTAACTTATCAAGGGGAAGATCACAGAGCTGCAGTTTTTTTGTCTTTTAAGTAACTTAGAGAATATACGCTGTCTTCCGTTAAGGAATAAGAGACTGTGCTGGGAAGAAGTTGGGAATGTGACCAAGAAATTAAGGAAGCATAAGAAGGACATGAGAGGAAAAGATAGAGGAAAAAGAGATTGAGAGGGTCAGGATCTAGGTTAATTGTGCCCCATTTTCTTTCCCGTCTCTAATCCAAGCCAAAGGGCTAAGCTTCCAAATGGGATGGGGGAAAGATGGGTTGATTTTAAGATATACAGGAAAGTTGAAGAAGGCACTAAGGACAGAATAGAATTGGACTAAAATGAGGTGGCCATTTAAGGAGACAGCTGTGTGCTTAGGCAGAGTGAAGAAGAGGGTGTCTCATGCACATGCAAGACTCCTGCAGTTTCTATATGGTGGCTTGCTGACATGAGTGCCAGATCGCCAAGAGGGGATAGCCAATGTAAGGATGGATTGTATTCATAGTGGAGGCTACAGATGGAGGCTAAAGATGGGGCAGAAGGTTGGTGGAAAGATATGGAAAATTTCAAAAATGATTTTAGCCAGTGAAAGTTATATGGAAGTCATGTCAACAGGAGGGCTACTGAGAATAGACTGAAGGGGTAAAACATCATGAGTTGTATCATCTGCTAACACCAACCTTAAATACTACAAGGAGAGCCAGACAGGCAAGGGTGTTGCTGTGGAGCACAGAGTAGGCAGAGGTCACCTTGATGATCCAATGACTCACATCTTCTATTCTTCAAAGAAACGTGAGCTCTTTTGTCTCCATTCATCTAGACATCGCCTTGGAGAAGAACAGGGGTTTGTTAAGGAACAAAAATAAGAGAACCTAAATCACTATCCTAAAAGACTGACTCATTGCATTTTTCAAATGTTTTGTTTGACTAAGGTTTAAGTCAGATTTAAGTAAATATACTTTTCCTTGCAAATCCCTAGGGGATAGGGATTTGATAGCATTAAACAAAAATTATGGCAGGCCATTGTTTTGGACTGAGCTCCTCCACTAGGCCCCAGTACACCAGACTGAACCAAAATGGAATCACTCATGCTAAATGCTGCATAATCAAATTGAAACTTTAAGGAAGCAATTAGATCTCAACACAGACCAGGTTTTTGTGGAAACAGATTCCGATCTTCCTAAGTCAGAGTAATGAGGAAGTCCCCTCCGCTTTAACCCTTAACAAAAAAGTAACCTAAAGTAACCTGATGTTAAGCAGATTTTTTTCTATTGTTCTGTTTCCTTATTCCTATCTTACCAAGCCCACTGTTCTAATATTACCCGGTAGGAGCTCTTACTCGGTTTTGTAGAAGGGAGGCTGCCCTGGTTCATGAATTGTGAATAAAAGCTAGTTGGATCTACAAAATTTGTTATAATTTTGTCTCTTGACAAGAGGAATACCACATTAGTTATTAAAGATTTATATTATTTCTGATCATCTAGATTTTAATGTAAGTAAATTTTAAGGCCATTACATAGCAAAGTTTAAAATACATACATAAATATTCATACACCAGTGAAATATAATTGTTATATAAATATATGTAAGAGAGACACATGTATACATACATATCCACGAAGAAATCCTGCTATTCTATTGAATATTATAGCATAGTTATTCTTCCTTTAAAAAATTAAGTTCAAAATTATGAATTTAAAAATATTATGTTTGTATTATGAAATATAACTTATGAATAATTATAAAACACACATTTATGGAATAAATTCACACTTCAGAAGCCTACTGAGGATTGCTTCTTAGTCATAATCCTCTCCTTACTCCAAGAAGTGTTTACTAACATTGATATTAGCTAATTTTTAACTTTATAAAAATTGTTCTCATGATGTTATATATACTTTGCCAACTATATATGTCCTCTAAACAATGTGGTATAAACTAGTTTTTTTTTATTTTTACACAATGAAACTATATTCTATATATTACTTTGTATCCTACTTTTTAAACTCAACATTGTTTTAAATATTTAATTCGTTGTATTGCATGAAGCTATAGTTAGCCATTTTTGTAGGTACATAGCACAATATTGTATGGCTATATCACAATTTTTTTATTCTGCTATCAGTAACGTGGGTTGTTTTCAGTATTTTGCTATTACAAACCACATGTCTCTAATTATTCTTGTGCATATATATATTTTGCTTAAGAGTATGAATTTCTCTGGGGACTATACTATAGATGGAATTGCTATATTACAGAGTACCTATATTTTCTACTTTATTAGCAATGCCGAACTACTTACAAAATGAATTAGACTAACACAATCATGCTTAGGTGTCCCTGGACATTATTTCTTTAAATAGATACTCTGTGGTTTGTGTATCTATTTCTTTAGCCAGAAATTTAGGTTATTTTTCTTTCTGTGTGATTATATACAATGCTACTGCAATTAGTATCTTTGTGCACTTAATACACTGTGTCAGAATTTCTAGTTCTTTCCTTATAATCAGTTCTTAGATTTGAAATTATCTTGATCTAAAGTTTGATCATTTTTTCGGTTCTTGATATAATTTTCATGCTTAAATACACTCCTATTTGAGATCATTTGCCTATATGTATATATTTGTTTTACACCTTGTGAAACATAGTGCTGTTATTAAAAGTCAATTGTAGGCTGGGTGCAGTGGCTCACGCCTGTAATCCTAGCAATCTGGCAGGCCGAGGCGGGTGGATCACTCAAGGTCAGGAGTTCGAGACCAGCCTGAGCAAGAGTGAGACCTCGTCTCTACCAAAAATAGAAAGAAATTAGCTGGAAAATCAAAAATATATAGAAAAAATTAGCTCGACATGGTGACGCATGCCGTAGTCCCAGCAACTCGGGAGGCTGAGGCAGGAGAATTGCTTGAGCCCAGGAGTCTGAGGTTGCTGTGAGCTAGGCTGATGCCACCGCACTCTAGCCCGGGCAACAGAGAGAGACTCTGTCTGAAAAAAAAAAAAAAAATCAATTGTATGAAAATATCAATACAGAAATAGTTTTGGCAGAATTAAGTATACTATTTATATTCTTTCTTACCTGTATCAACTATTTATTATAAATAGGATGTTTCCTGCTTTCCTTGAATAGGAAAAGTGCTTTTTCTACTCAAATTCTTTTCATTAGGACCTTAATCTGAAGACACTTTTTAAAAAAATTTACATGATTTCTGGGTTTATTTTTTTTCAAAAAAAAAAAAGGGCACATATTACAACTTCTGAGAATCCTATTCTGATGCACAAAAGAGAAAATGTTTCTGTTTTTGTGACTAGAGCTGAGCAAAACAATAGATGCCAAATGCATTTATCTAAATCATCACAGCATTTCCAGGTGAATTTTTAGGGCTGCCAACATTGAAGTACACCTGGAAAAAAGTGAAAGTTAATATAATTCTGAAAAGGTTCTCTAATAGATATCAAAGACACAATTGTTTACATTAATTTAAAATGGCATGGGATATTCTTAAATATATTTTAAAAAATTTTTATAGCCACGTATTTTCTATGAAATTTTTTGAGATTTTATTCCAAATTATATTTCCTTTCAGATGCACAGTTATTTTAAAAGGGTTAATCATGCAGAAAAGTAAGCTGTGAATCAAGAATAACCATGCTGGGAATTAACCTCCAAGGGAAAGTTAAATCTACTGAGCCCGTACAAGACAGAACTACAATAATGCCAGTCAGTTTTATTTGGATTGAATTGCATACAACTAGAGCTAAGTTAACCAAAGCCCTCAATTTCTTTTTTTCCCCTTTAGTAGTGACCTGAGTGATTTGATTTCAAGTCACCTGGGGTTTTAAGAAACAAAATCCTCCCCCATTAAAACTGCATGGTGTTTATGACCACCACAGGGATAGTTTAAAAAACAATGAAAAAAAGTGGATGTATGAAAAATAAAGCTGGCTAATTACAGCAAATGGGCTTAATTTAAAAACCACAGGTGCTTCTTTAATAACCTTTTGTTGAGCTCTTGCCCATAGCATGTTTATAGATCATGGGACAGAGCTGAAATTTTTGCTGTGGCCAGCTTTAAGTGGGAAACATTTGGTTCAACTCTATTTACAGTTCAGATCGCATCTGATGTCACAGAAAATATAAAGCCTATGAAAGCTTGTTTCTGCCTGAGGAATATTGCCTCTAATTCATTTCTTATGAAATTTAAGTAAAATAATATCAGTTAATGCCCTGTCAAAGAGCCCATTTACTATATATTTTATTTTAAGTGAAAGTATAAAGAGATTTACTCTATAGTTCATGTAATTTTACTTTTAGAGATCTGTGATATGAAGAATATTAAGATATATTTAGTGAAAATATTTTTTGCTAAAAAAGCTTTGGTTATAGTGGATTTCCATAGCTTATAAATTATGATGTGTGTGATTTTATATTATAGGGTCTAAAGCCTTCAAGTATATGTGTATATTTTTTACACTTACATTTCACTTATAAATTTGCTCTATTTAATTTGGTTATTTTAGTGATGTTCACATCTTACAAGTAGAGCATATTCTATACAGAAGTCCCTGTAATCTCCAAGAAGGAGAATATCTTTTTTTCTTTTTGCCTAACTCTTGACACACATATTTTTCTGATATATTTCTCATGGATGTGATAGGCTTTTGAATCTCCTCACTCTAGGTGCTGAAAGTTTAGGTTAGTTCCTTAGGGTCCTTGTGTTTCTAAATCAGGTAGACATCTAATCTTCTTCTTATCCTTGAGTAGTTAGAACTTCTAGGCTATAATCAGAGATTTAGAACATAATTACTCAGAAATGATCAGGGAGGAAGCCAAGGAACCCTGATGATTACCGTCTTGAAATTAACTCAAGACCGTAAAGAGAACACATATTCAACATTTCTAATTGTTTTTTAATACAAATTTATATTATAAATAAATCACCTAAAATTAACTAAACAATACTGTTTTAGGTACTTTATTGAATCTCTGCATAGATTAGAATGAGCTATGAAATCTCATACATAGTTACAGGCTCATATCTATTCATTTTTTATATTGACCAGGGAAAATTCCATGAAAGCTATTTTGGGTTTGATTATCTTTTATATTAATTTTATGATTCTGTTTGGAAGGCAAATGTTATGTCACAGAATGAGGCCCTCACGTCCTTCATCTGTAAAATCAAGTTGATAAATCCTCCTTTTAGAGTGCTATGGTTTTCAGCAGTCTCAAATCTTTTTGGAACTAAGTACTGGTTCCATGAAAGACAATTTTTCCATGGATGGGGAGGCAGAGTGCAAGCAGTGATGCGAGTGATGAGGAGCGGCTGTAAATGCAGATGAAGCTTAGCTGGCTTGCCCACCACTCACCTCCTGCTGTGTGACCCAATTCCTAACAGGCCATGGACGGGTACTGACTCACGGCTCAGGAGTTGGGAACCGCAGGTTTAGATGATCATGTTCCCTCCAAAATTCATATTGAAACTTAATCTCCATTGAAATGATATTAAGAAGAGGGGCATTTTGGGGAACAGAGTAAGTTATAAGAGCTCCACCCTCATGAACAGATTAGTACCTTATAAAAGGGCTGAACGAAATTAGCTTAGGTCTTTTTTGCCCTTTTGCCACATGAGGACACAATGTTCACCATTTCTGCCATGTGAAAATGCAGCAACAAGGCCCTCACCAGACACCAAATGTCAGCACCTTGAACTTGGACTTTCTAGGTTTCAGAATTGTGGGAAATACATTTCTGTTCTTTATAAATTACCCAATCACAGGTATTTTGTTATAGCAACACAAACAGACTAAGACATACAGCTCCCAGTGGAATTGCAGGGACTCAGTAAATGGTGCAATTAGATTGTTGTATTTGCATCAATATTTCAATTAATGACATTTCTTATGTGAAAATCTCACTCTCTTTTGCAAGAATATTTTCTTTATTAACAATTACTAATTATAGGAACTCTGGAACTCATTCTCATATGTAGGTCAAGGATGTACACATATCAACAGCAACTAGTATGACCCAGATTTTACTAAAATTTTAAGGAAAATTTGATATAACTTTATTGCCATTAAAATAATCCAGCACTTTGGGAGGACAAGATGGGAGGATCCCTTGAGCCCAGGAGTTTGAGACCAGACTGGGCAAAATAGTGAGAACTTGTCTCTACAAAAAATTTTAAAAGACAATGAGTCAGGCATGGCGGCACATGCCCGTAGTCCCAGCTACTCAGGAGGCTGAGAAGGGAAGATTGCTTGAGCTCAGGAGTTCAAGGTTGCAGTAAGCTGTGATTGTGCTATTGTGCTCCAACCTGGGCAACAGATCAAGACAGGGTGTTTACATATACATTAGATCATTAAATATGAAATGTCCGATTTCAAATCAAAAGTGTAGTTTATTATATCTTAAATAAGAAGCAGTACAATTAATCAAAGTTATGCACATAAACTATTGACACTGTTTGGCCATCTTAATGGTACCTGTTTATACCAGCAGTGAAAAAGTCTGGAGAATGAGTGGCGATGAAATTGTGAAGGGTATTTTCCACAGCTTTTTGAGAATTGAATATTTATTTTCCCTTGCAAGAAGTTGTCCAAAGTTTGGAAGAAGTGGTAGTCAGTTGGTGCAAGATCTTATGAATATGGTGGATGGCAAAGAGTTTCCAAGTCCAGCTTCTATAGTTTAAGCAGCGTTGTTTGTGGTCCAGTTGTCTTGCAAGAGCATTAGCCTGTCTCTGTTGACCAATCACAGCTGCTTAATCTCAGCATCCCCATCATTTCATCCAGTTGGTTGCAGTAGATATCTACTGTAACCAATTGACCAGATTTCATGAAGCTGAAGTGGATAATATTAATATTAGTGCTGGACCACCAAACAGACACCACTAGCTTTTTTTGATGAATATTTAGTTTTGGACTGTGTTTTGGCATTTCATTGTTATTCAACCACTGTGCTGAACACTTGCAATTGTCCAGAAGAATCCATTTGTTGTCACACGTAACAATCTAGTGTAGAAATGGCTCACCTTTATGTCATGACAGCAAAGACAGGCAAGCTTTGAGACGATTTCTCTTCTGACACTCATTTAATTCATGTGGCATCCATCTATCCACCTTCTTTACCTTGCTCATTTGTTGCAAATAGTCCAATATTGTTGGAATAGTAACATCAAACCTTGCTGCTGAGTCATGCGTAGGCTGAGATGGGTTCACTTCCACTACAGCTTTCAGCTCATCATTATCCACCTTTGTCTCAGGTCACCCACATGGCTCATTTTCAAGATTAAAATCACCAGAATGGAACTTCTCAAACCATCAACGTACTGTGTGTTCATCAGCCCCATCCTTCCCAAACACTTCGTTGATATTTTGAGCTGTGTACATTTGTTCCACGACAGACCTCGTATTAGAAAATAACATGGATTTTTGACTTATCCATAGTTTCACAAAATTTCCTCTAAAAAAACTTTGAAAGATAATCACAAGCCAAAATGTGCATTTGAAAGACTGAGGATGTACCTTCACAATAAAAATAAAACAAGAAGTTTCAAAGTGAAATGTCAGAGATACCAACCGTCAAACTTAGTACTTAGCATAAGATTAGCTTTTCTTTTGAAGCTTAAGATAAATGGAAGTGAGAGACATACATGCACTGGACTCATGAAATTAGGGATGACTGGCATAAAACTGGAGGTTGGGCTTTATGTAAGATAAGATTCATACTCTTATGTAAATTGCGCCTTCGCTCTCACTGAAATTCAGTAGGTCAACAGAGAGCCTAATGTGAAAGTATTTTTGCGTTATAGAAGCAAAATAGGCAGGTCTTCGTTAGATTTAGTATTTTTTTTTTTTTGCTTGCTTTTAACTAGTCTCATTTCATATTAAAGGTCTTTTTATACCAGGGATTTGTCAATGTACAAAAAAATTTGTTATACGAATCTCATCCTAAAACCATAATTTGTTTTGCATATCTAATGAAGTGAAAGTAGCCATAAATACCTTGGTATTTTGGTCCTTCATCAGTATAATAGGCCTTTTAATATTTTCTAATAGCTCATACATTGAATTTAATAATAGTTATTTACAAATGAAGAGCGTACTATCCCAAATGACCATAATTGAGATACAAATGTAATATCCTAATGTATAAGGGCGGACACCGTAGTGTTAGAAAGGCCTGTCTCTGAATCCCATTTCCACCTCTTACTACTTGTGAGACTTTGGGTAACTTACTTATGATTTCTAAGCCTCAGTTTTCATATACATTCTGTAGCCACTTCATGGAGTTTTGATGAATATTAAATATGATGCATTGTAACACATAGTAAGTGCTTAGGAAATGTCAGTGAAGAAGAATCTTGCAAATCATAAAGCAGTGAGTTGCTTTCCTTTTAATAATAGAATAGTATTTGTCACCTATTAGAGTCATTTGGAAAATGACCTTTCTCTTGGACTTAAAATAGAGTTGAAAAAATAACCACAAAGATAACTTTTTTACTATATATGTACAGAGTATGTACATGTATATATGTAGCACAGATTTATTAGCAATATTTTCTGATAGATTCAAGATCTTGTTTTAACTAGGACAATATCTTTACCATACAACTCTATTTCTACATTTTATTTTATTTTCTAATAGTCATAGATAATTAGAAAGAGTCCACAGAACTGGGATTCTGGAAATGGGTGAGCTTAGTGACAAGGGCCCTTGAGAGTTTTAAGTAGATGATATCTGGATCGGCAAGCTGGCTTGAGGGGACCCAAGGTTACACACACGTGACATGCACTATATCTGAGGTCAGCTCTGGGCTTTGATTTGTATCCAGTAAACTGATCATCTTAGATGTACGAAGTGACAAGACTTTAAGCATTTATTGATGTCTACTTTCATAGAATCTACTTACTCAGAGAGGAAAACCAGACCTATATTATCTCAGAGAAATGAAAATATATTGTTTTGCAATACTACTAGCAAATGAATTAAGTTTTTAATAAACATTGGGAGGAAATCAGTCTTCCAATATAACCAATGTATTTCATTATCTAATTATTTATTATAATTACTAGTTAATCTACATTTTATATCACAATTCCATTAAATCCTCACAGATTCTGTGAGAGACCAAATTTCCGAGTCTCATTTTGGTGATGAAGACTTTGAATCTTAGACAGTGTAACAGTCTTGGCAAAGGATGAAAAGTTGGTGGACAGCAAAGCAGAGTTGTCCTGTTAATGAGTTACCATGATTTTATGTTCTTTTTTTATTCTCAGTGACACTGGATAACTGGTTGTATAAAACCGTTTAATGAGTTTTCTTATGTGAGCTATGTTCTCAGGCATTTCCCCTTTTATCAAAGAAAATGCTTGCAATGCAAATAAATAAATATGCATGTGTACTTTTTTTTAATAAGAAAGTTACTGTGGAATCATTCTCAGTGGGGCATTTAATTTGAACTTTATTTTCTACATGTAGTGATGTGTGCTGAGGAGACATTTCACTGTTCAAGATGAAATTACGATAATTTATCATAGTAGTTAAGGGCATAGCTTTGGAATTCAGCAGGCCTGAAATCAATTATCAGCCACATTACTTCCTAGGTAAGTTACTGAATTTTGTTAAGTTCTGAATCTTTACCAACCATATTTTCTTCACATGTAAAAGGAGAACTATACTACCTTGGCTGTTATTAAAGGTTTTGTTAAACAAGACACCGTATGTAAAGCAAAAGGTAAGCATTTAACAAATGATATCATAATTACTGTTGCTAACAAATTGTTTGAAAAGTGTTGTTGATTTAGTAAGGGTCAAGTTACATTTGTTTTTCCCTCATACATTTCATTTTTCTTACAATAAAATAAAATATGTTGCATTTTCCCAAACTTGCCATCTCTTTTGTTTGGATTGCCTAAGTACCCAAATCTAATAGCCAGTGAATTATAGTATTTGTCTTAATCAGGCATTGACAAATTTTTTTCCATAAAGTCCATATAAGTAAATATTTTAGGCTTTGCTAGCTGTACAGTTAGTTGCTAGTACTCCTCTCTGCCCTTATAGCACAAAAGTAGCCAAAGATAATGTATAAACAAAACATGCAGCTGTGTTACAAGAAAACTTTTATTTCAAAAATAGGTTGTGAGTGGATTTGGCCTGTGGGTCACAGTTGGTTGACCCCGACATAAAAATTATTGATAAATAATCATTGATTATATATTATTATTCAGCATATATAAATATAATCATCTTGTATCAATGCACAATTAAACATTTTAAAATACAACATATATTAATTTGTTTAAAAACATTGCCAATTTCACTAATTGGCACTATTGCATGCATTAGTGTCTCTGTCTCTATCTTTTTTTCTTAATCTTATTTCTGGATTCTGAATAAAGGAAGAGAAGAAGCTGCAAAAGTTAGAAAAATATAATTGTCTAGGTTAGTCCAAAATTTTTCATTAGACCCACCGGAAAATTAAATTTCAACATGAGTTTTGAAGGAGACATTCAAGCCATAGCATGCAGGATAAAAGTGAATTTCAAGGAGCTTACTGGACCAAAACTTTCTGAAGAATATGAATTTTCAGCTGCTTTTTCCAGGAGAGGAGAAGATCTGTTGGAGATCAGTAGTATGAAAATATTTTCTTGTTTATCTTCTAATTAAGGCAGGGTATGAAATCCTACCAACTATTAAAAATATCTTCTTTATATATAATTTCTCAACATTTATGGTAAATTTAATTTTCAGAAGTTAATATTTATTATATTACCATAGAAACATTCCCTGCAGTCTTTTTTAGCAAGCTTTCATGGATAAATTTAATCATAGTACAATAGCCCTTTCTCCTAGGCTACATTTGGAGATTTCACTCATTTGAAGGATATAATTTTTATAAAAGATTGCAACTGTGAAACAGCCTCATGTTATAAGCAAATCATAATGATGAAAAATATCGCTTCTATTTTGGTACCTGTTTAAAATTACCAGTACTATATCATTTAGATGAAAAAGTATACATTGACATTTAAATCCATTTATATCTGGTGCCCCTTTCTATGTTTTTGATTCAGTAATATAAATCTTCATAAAACTTTTTTTAACTCTACATATTATAATTACAGGGAATACATTTTTTAGAATAAATTGAGCCCCTTGGGGAAATTTTATTACTGGAAACACCTTCTTCTGAGGGAGAATATAGATTATATATTCTCATAATCACATAGAAACACTTCAAGTTTTAATTACTGTTGATGTCTTAATAGACAATTAATCCTCTCTAATAATAATAATAATGATAATATTTTCCCTTTGGGCCAAGCTAATGTAATACTCTCAGATGCTGTGTTTAAATTCAGGCTTTGATAATAACATCATCTATACTTATAACCCCACCAAACTCTGCACTGTTGTTCTCTAAGTGTCCAGATGTGAGAATTTTTGGTTCTCCACAGCTCTCCTCACAATAAAGAGGTAAACCTCACTTTTAGATGTAACCTTCTCTTTGGCAATACTTGTTATGTAGGCTATGGGAATAGATTTGCTTCTTTACAGGATGTTTGAGATCTGCCACTGAATAAAACAAACAACCGTCGCCGTCAGTAGAAGCTGTGCCTGTGTGTAGAACAAGATAGGAATTGGCCTTCTATGTAGTTTCTTCCTTCACGGCTTTTATTTATTTATTTGTTTTAAACCCAACTCCTCCTTCTGCTTTTTGACGTAGCCTGTGAAAGTTTAATAAGCAGTTTGTGAAATCCTTAAGGAATTCAAGCCTTTTTGTGTTCTGCTGCTGAAATATTGAACTGATTCTCAGTTGGTGTCAGAAGTGTTACCTCTATTAATATGTTGACAACTGTTCCAAAATGCTTATTTTTAGAGAACATTTTTGAATTGGAGAAATAAGACCAGAATAGAAATAGAAACAAAACAAAAAGAACATTAGCCATTTTTTATTTTTCTACTTTTTGCTTAGTGGCAATTGGACATTAGGCAGCAAATTTGTTTCTTTTAAGCAACCTTCACTCAAACTTTTCTTTTTTAATTTGTAAAGTTTATTTCTTACAGCAGTTTTGGGTTTACAGAGAAATTAAAGCAAGTCCAGAGAGTTCCCATATACTCTCTTCCAGGGTCCATACCCTTTCTCCTCAACAATTTTCTCTGTTGTTAACTTCTTGCATTTATGAGATATATTTGTTATAATTGATGAATCAGTATTGATATATTTCATATTATAATTAACTAAAATCAATAGTTTACATTAAGACTCACTTTTGTGTCTTACTGTTCAATAGCTTTTGACAAATACATAATGTCATGCATCCACCAGAAGGTATAATACAGAATAGTTTCACTGCCCTGAAAATGTCCTGCGTTCCTATTTATCCCTTCCTTTCTTCCCTCCCCAACCCTTGGCAACTACTGATTTTTTTACTGTATCTATAGTGTTGTCTCTTCTTGTTGGAAAAGACACATTTGTCATATTGTTAGAATCATATAGTATGTAGCCTTTTCAGACTGGCTTTTCTCACGAGCAATATGCATTTAAGTTTCCTCCATGCTTTTGTGGCTTAATAACTCATTTACTTTTGTCACAGACTAAGTACCATAGTTTATCCATTCATCAATGAATAACACCTAATTGCTTTAATAAACGTGTATTTTCATGTTTAATAAACATGCTTTTTAATATACATGCGCTCCAAAGTCAGGAATGTGCCTGTTATCTCTCCTTCATGTTGCTCCCCACCCACCACTCTGCGCATAGTATGCAATGTCTCAATCTTTCCTCTCTCTCTTTCTCTCTCCCTCTCTCTCTCTCTCTCTCTCTCTCACACACATAATCGAGAATCATCTTATTACACTATAAAGTCTAAACTCATGGGTATTTCATTTGATACTCTCCTATCTGGTCTTCACTTGCTTTTATAGCCTCACACTTTACTGTGGGCTTTTCTTTATTATTGCTTAATAACACTGCACTATTTGTCATTTTTCTAATATATCATAAGCCTCCGTATATGTGTTCATGAGACTTCAACTGCATTATGCTATCAGCCTACATTAAGGTTAAATAGTTAAATTAAATTCACTACAGTATAAATACTTTCCCCATGCACTATATATGTATTGAGAATATGTAAAAAATATTTGTGTTATAGTCATACCTGCTTCTACTAAATATCCAGTTAGTCTTTATCTCACAAATATTGTATATATTGTTACAGATTGTATTTTCCTTTTGACTTTGTCATTAAGAAGCTTAGACCTGTATTTGAAATCTAGTCCTGCTTGTATTGATCCACTAGGGAATGCATTACTGTGTACCCCTGTAATATGCTGAAATAAAAAAATAAATAAAAATTAAAAATAAATAAATAAATAAAAATAAATTAAATAAATAAGTAAATAAATAAATTACCTAGTCTGCCATTGCTCAAATTGAGTCTACCTTCCTTACAGATATCTTTATTTTTTCTTTTTGTTTTAATTTCAAAATATTAAGGACTTACGACTGTCTTTGTTACGTGGATAACTGATACATATCTTTCTGTTAGCAATCTCAAAGCTTTGTTGAGTAGTTAAAAAGGCTAGTGTGTGTGTGTATCTGTGTATGCATATGAGTGTTCCTCAATCTAACAAATATATCTGCATTATCAACTGTGTGCTAGCCTACTTTAGGTATAGAAAGAAATTTGAGAAATATAATCATAGAAGAGTTTGTGATTTCATGACAAGGCCTACTACGTTTTACTAATTAGGCAAATTACTTACATTCATTGTGCTTCATATCCTTATTTATAAAATAGAGTATGTAATAAGTATATCTCCATCACAGAGCATTATGAATTAATATTTATAAGGAACTTAGTGTTTAGCTCATGGAAGTGTTATATAAAATGTATTAGAATATTAATTACAAATCTTAAAGACACTGTGATGGCTAATTTTATGTAATCAACTTGGCTGAGCCTGGTGCTCAGATATTTGCTCAAAAATTATTCTGGAAGTTTCTGCTATTAATGAAAGATTTACATTTAAATCAGTGGACTTTGAGTAAAGCAAATTGCCCTCCATAACATGGATGGACTTAATCCACCCAGTTGGCGGCATGAATAGAACAAAAGATTGACTTCTCCTGAGTAAGAGCAAGAGGGTATTGTGCTGGCAGACTACATTTCGACTGGAACCGAAACACATCAGTTCTTTCCCGGGTTTCCAGCCTGCTGGTCCACCTTGAAGATTTTAGACTTGTGACTTGCCGGCTTCCACAATCACGTGAGCCAATTCGTGGAAGCAGATATCTATCTGTCTCTCTCTCATATACGTTTGTGTGTGTGTGTGTGCGCGTGTGTGTATTCTATCAGTCTATTAATTCTATGTCTTTGAAGAACGCTAATACTTCTACACTTTTTTTTTCATTTCTTTCCTAATAAAGATAATGTAGCTTATGAGATTTAGTATTATGAAATATAGTGCAACATCTTAATTTTTATTAATTTGAACTATGGCTCCAAGCTATTGGAATGGGATTTATCTCATATTTTTTCTAGTGATAACAATGTCAGACCAACTTTTAAAGGTAGCCCCACGATCTCTGACACACAGGATTTATGCTTTGGTGCAATATCTTCACCTTGAATATGGGTAGGATTTACGACTTGCTTCTTACCAAATGAATGCAGGAACAGTGATAGGATATAAGTGTTTATTTGTATGTGATTATGCCACAAAAGACTGGAGCGCCTGTTTGCTGGACTCCCTGTCTCTCTTGCTGGCTGTGAGGAAGCAAATGGCCATGTGTGGAATCCCATGTGGTAAAGAACTGTGGTGTCCTCCAGGAAGCAAAGGCTGCCCCAGGCAAGAGCCAGCAAAAACTTGAACCTTTTAGTCCTATAACCACAAGGAACTGAATGCCATTAACAACCACACAAGTGGAGAAGCAGATTTTTACTCAGTTGAGCCTGCAGACGAGGGTCCATTTCTGGCTGACAATTGGCAGCATAGCAGAGGACCCAGATAAATAAAGCATGCCCAGATTCCAGACCCACAGAAACTGACATAATAAATATATGTCGTTTCAAGCTGCTAAGTGTGTGATAATATTATGAAACAGCAAGAAATAACTAATAAAATAACATTTTTATTATAAGATCTGTAAGAAAGATTATGCAACTTTGGAATCATGACATATTTACTTCATTTTATACGATTGTAGTCATCTACATTTCTCCCAGTCTTTAACTTGTATTTCTCGGAGCCTTAAATCTTAGATTTCTTCCCTGGCCTCTTGGACAATCCCTCACAAATACGAGAAGGAAGAGGAGGAGGAGGAGAAGGAACAGGAGAGTTAGGTCCTTCACTTCCTGTGTAAATCTCTATTACACAACTTGTTGCTTTGTGTTGAGTTTATCAGTTTCCCAATTTTCCCAAATAGATTGCAATATATGGAGGTCAGAAAAGATATTTTAGTGGCATGTGCATCCTGAATTACCAAGAACAAAGTAAGTGTTTGTTCAATACTTGTAAAGTTAAATGAAAATATTTAATTCAATTGAAAATGTCATAAGATTATTTGCTTACATTTAATACAGTGAACTAAAAAATTTCAAACAGAGAAATGGAATTTTACCAAAAAGATTTTGGACATTTTCTCTCCTTTTTATTGCCATAGTAACAATGTACTTTTTCAGGATGTCCTTATAATATTCACCAATTTTCCACTTTGCTGTCTTTAAAAATAGGAAGAAAGCACACTGTTTATCTGGAAAGAAAAGAAAATAAATAAGGGCAGTATTAAATATAATTTAAAGTAACATGTGCAATCATTTTTACTGGATGTTACCATGTCCTCAAACAGTAAAAGATCTATAGTGTAATAAGTATTGGTCTCAAAACACATGGGGAAAAACATGAAATCTCACATGTATCAACCATGATGATTTTGTGAGTTTGTGACTCTATTTCTATGGAAAATCATGGTAACTTATGTACTGGACTTGTCTTCTGAGAGTGTCTAATCCTCAGCTTATCTCTAAATCTTAATAATTTAAGATTAATAATTGAAGACCCTTTTAATAATATCCCGCCTCATTCACTGTGCCAGAGCACTACAGCTGTTTTTCTCTCAGAATGGTGCTTCCACAAAATTACATTGATTAATGTTAACATATTTGTTGCATCTAATTTGCTATAAGCCTGATTTCAAAGACTACATTTCATTTGAATAACATGCATAAGATCAGGAAGAAGAAAACTTGGTATACATAATAAAATGATTTGGCATGTTACTTCACAAAGAAGAAAAATATTGAAATTTTCACATGTGTAGCGAAGGAAGGGGATGCATGCTTAAGTGTGTTTAAGTATGTATATATGTGTATACATGCATATGTATTTATATATACATATATAATTTGAGCTAAACATGTGAAAATATATACATAAAATAATAAGCATATAAATTAATAGTATGAGACTAATGAATTAAACATAATTCATATAATAATTATCTACTTTGCCCATAAAGCAAATATATTTTTTCTATTTTGTTAAAGGTAAAAAGAAAAAATGAGTAGTTATTATATGCTTATCTTGTTTATATTAAAATGAAGAGTATCTCCTTTTAATATGTTTGTCCCAGATTCATTACTTAAGCAAGGTCAGGGAGAGAGCTATCAGTGTAGCTAGAAAGCCCAAAGATTACGAGGCTAGGTACAGTGCATTTGACCTTGTGCAGATTTCATAATTGCTTCATTATATAAAGTTTAAATGATGATGATTACTACCTTGTAGCATGACTTATTGTAGAGAATAATTGTAAAAATGTTTATATAGTGATCAAAGGATGATATTCCTTCTGAATTTGAGATTAAGGAGCCAGGATATTATGAGTTACTTGAGAGTAAATTATAATTTCTAATACCCCTATGGTTTTAGTTGACTGCCAATTTCAATATAGATGGAAAAAGGAGTTGCCTACATGATGTGATTTTAAAGCTGCCATAAATGCTTATCCATGCTTTACAAAATTAGCAATGATAATGTGTGAAACGTTCATAATATTTAATCTCTTGGTTTCAAGACCTTGTAGACTCTAGTAAATTGATAACTCCTTATATTCGTGTCATGTCTTAAAATTTACAAGACTTTTTTGCATTTATTATTTACTTTAACTTTTACACAAAACTGAAGATAACTATTTCAAGGTTGTAAAAACTTGATCTGTGTCAGACCTGAAATATGAATGCAATGCTTTTAACCTCAGTGGGCATAGTGGCCTTTTCACTAGACTATGGCTGACTAAACATGATATTTAGAAAGGTTTTCTTTCATGAAGAATATAAGTCAAATTAAATTAGCTCCTGTTATGAAAAATATCGGAGGTAAATGGGTACAGGGGAGATTATGATGAGTAACTGTATCAAGAAAATTTTGTATTATGAGGATAAGGTCTAGACTAGAGGGAGGTGTGAATAGGAATGTTGATTACTGAATACTCTGTTATCCCTGGATTTCCCCAGAGCTGGGGAGAGACAAAAGGAGAAAAAGTAGCAGAAAAAGTGTCTCTGAGGAACACTAAAAGATACTTTGTGATCCGGTCCTATTCCAAACTCAAGTTTCTCTATTCTGATTTGCATTTTATAAATTATTGTCAATTCAATCATTCATTTAACCAACAGTTGTATCAGACACTGTGTATCAGACACTTGGATGCAAAAACAACCGAGAAAGATGAAAAGTCCTGCTCCCCACGAAAATAAAATTGTATTGGGAAATATTAAAATGCTTATAGATCTCTTGTAAACCATGTTCTTTTTTCACTTGTGACCCCTCTATCTGCAATGCTCTTCCCTTCCTCTTTATCTAGGTAATGCTTACTAATCTTTAATATACTGCTTAATTTTCACATTTTTCAGAAAGTTTACCTGAATCTTGCAGTCTGGGTGATGGCCTTGTATCTTACGTACTGTATGTGCTCTAATATGACACTTAATATATTTCTTCTTTACCTTTGTGAGTTCTTTTACCTAAAGGCAGGAACTAGGTCTTCTTTGTATGTGTTTCCATGCCAAATCCAATGCCTTACACACCTGCATAATACAGGTTTGTTGAATGAAAGAATAAACTTCCTTTGCAAATATATCCAAGAGCCATTCTTTCTTTATTTAATATATTTATCTATTTTGCTGATTGAATTTTGGTAAATGTTTAGCTAAATTATCTGGTCTCTTGGTCTTTATTGATCGAATGCTTAAACATCTGCCAAATTTCTACATCAACTTGAAACTATATAGACATGTTTTTACCTGTTTTTAAAGAGCTTTGAAATAGACAGAGACATATATAAAACAAGAAAAACCCGAGAAAGCATATTATGCACAATTAACCAGCACTAAATAACTTTTCTATCTATACTTTTAAATTCCGTGTATAGTATTATAATAAGACAATTGTGAATTAAATATATTTGCATATATACACACATATATACACATATACATACAAATGTGTGTATGTATATATATATATATACACATACAGATACACACACAGAGCTAATGATTGACATTTTTACTACCATTTTCAACAATTTTGAATATCACATTAACTCAAAGATAATAAAGAACAAATTACAAACCCATTAGGGAGAAAAATGACCTATGGAGCTGGAGTAGATCTGATATATCCAGCAAAGTTGGGGACAGTCACTTGAATAATGATCCGGAAGGCTGACAGAGTGATTGATAGACTTCTGTAAACCCATGGGTCCCGCAGAGGATTTCTTCGTTCTCTGTCTGGAGTCACAACAACCGGCATGGTTCCTTTAATCTGTAGCTGAAGTGTATTAGAATATATGATGAATTAACATGGACCTTTCTTCCTTTTCTGTCAGTTTCACACAAGTAGGAAAAACAGAGTTAGACGTATGCATTAAACTTGCCCAATTGTATTTAATAACTATTCCTTTCTTTTAACTGTGATCTGTTTACTTATTATCTATTATTTCTTCTCATCAGCTTAGCGAGTTTTATTATGCTAATGAGAAGCCATCTAAATACTTGCTCACAGTATCTATTAGCCTATTCTTCATTGCTCTTTTTGTAATTCTTGCCTTAAGATCAAATAATCCTTTCCTCTTACTAACCACCTCAGCGCTTCAGAAATCGTATTGTGTGGTGGGACGTGAGCATGCCTGGGCTGACTTTGCAGCTCTGTGACTTAACAGCTGGGTGATGTTGGCCAAGTTACTTCCCCTCTCTGTTTTCTCTCCTAACAGTATTGATTTGAAGATTGAATGATACCACATGCAAAGCAGCAGAAACTCTGTAAGCACCCTTAAGTGTCAGTTCCTTCCCAGGATAGCTTGCTATGGAACTCTTTCCCACATTATTTATTTATTTTTATTATAACAACACGCAGAGAGGAAAAGCAAACGTACATTTGAACTCTAATTTTACACATGAAGAAACAGTTGCTAGGCAAGCTCACTTATCTAGAGAGGCCTAGAGACAATAATCTTTAAATTATAACCTAGGTAATCATAGAATTGTAGATTAATACCGGGGAATAGGTAGAAAGGAAATAAATTTTGGTGCCTATTACATGCCACGTTCTGTGCCAAACATTTAATTTCCATTATTTCATATAATCCCCACCCCAATCCTGAAAGGTAGCTACTTATTTTTTTAAGAGTTAATTTAAGTTCATGAAGGTTAAATAACTTGGCATTGCTCAACTAGCAGATAAGTGGTGAATTTTAGATTAAAATTCATCAAGCAATAAATAACTTTAAAATCTGTATTCTTTCTATTTTATCGTGCTGCCTTCTATGCTTGGAGGAATCCTTCTTAGGGATAATTTATGCCTATTTTTTCCTTTTAGATTAAGTTTGGTCTGAGGAAATTCAGTAACTCATCCAAGGCAAAGTCAAAACTTGTCCTTTCAAGCTTTTAGTGTCATATATCCTCATTAGTTTTTTTTTTTAACGTTTGACTTATTGCTTTCTTATAACCACATTTACATATTTCACCAATTTTTCTTTCTCTCTAAAAAAATCTCTATTTTTGAGTCTACATGTCTTTAGATCAGACTTTGTATCAAGAAGAGACGATCGGGTTCTAGCCTTCGACTGACCTTCAGTGTGATATCTTCGTCTCCTTCTTATACTGACTTGTGTTGTGAAGAATGCTAGTGCACAATTTTAAAGTATTCTGCCAAGTATTAAGTGACTAAAGTGATCATAGCTGCATACATTTAATAGTGGCCTTAGCAGAACCACTTGAAGCTACTTCAAGTATATCATACAAAGAAATATGACGATTATTTTAAAAACACATATAATTAATCCTTTTATCAGAGAGTCTATTAATACATTTGCCCTCCCAAAAAGCACCCCTTTTGAGTTTTTTATGCTTTTTTTTTTTAATTTCCAAAAAAAAAAAAAATCCACCTTTTCAGATCATCTGCTCTTTGGACTGACTGCCTTAGGAATCCTCTAATTCTTAAACATAGTAGCCAGGAAGTTCTCAGTATGCCCTCAGATATCTGAATTTTGGTTGTCATAATGGCTGACTTTTACCACAGATGACATCGTTTTAACATCATAATAGAATTGAGAATTCTTAGTTCTGTCACTATAAAAGAGATGTTAGAAAGTTCATAATTTAAAACAGGCCCAAAGTGTATAAAACCAAACACACAAAAAGCTTATAACTGATTTTATGATGTCTTGAAACAATGATATTTTTGGTGGGGAGCAATCTCTCTCTCTCTGCGATAATACCTTGTAGAAATACACTTGGCCATGAGCAGAATGCAAGTTTTGCATAGGAGTGGTTTGCTGTCGAGGAGGGGAAACTATCAGCATACACAACTTTTCACAGGCAACAACTCAAGGCTACCTCACCATTCCTGCCGTAAGGGCAATTCTTGCAACATTCTTACTCCTTTCTACCGTTTAGTTTCAGGATATATAATTGATCTGCCCATAAACACCATTAGATGAAGTTAGGGATTTCAATCAACATGACATGGAAAATGAATAAAAAAATATAAACCAAGACCCTAGGGACACAGTAAATGCTGTCTTCTTTCCCTCTGCCTTTCTTACATTTTAGTACAATGAATTTTTTCCATAGCATATATTTCAACGCCCCACCACACAGAGAGGGCAGAGAGTAAGGACTCAGTGTTGTTCTGTGGAATGGAGTCTTGTTCATGGTATGTGTACAATACATTCTGACTAAATCAATCCATGTATAGTTATAATACTTTATGCATATTTGTATATTTATGTAAAAATCTATATATGATTACATGTCAATGCTACTGAAAATACTTGTATATACTCCCTTCAAATATATTTACAGTTATTCTAAGAAATTATCGTTTTAATTTAGTATTTAATTAAATATTAATATTAAACATTACACTTGAATATTTAATATTTTGTTAAATATTATAGTTAAATATTTAATATTTTATCAAATATTCAACATTTAATTAAATATTAATAGTAAATAAAATATAATTAGTTTTATAACTATTAGTTATTATTGATTAATCTGGGTAATCACTTTCATTTTCAAATATGTTCTTTCACTCATTTATTTGAACAAAGGTCTATTTATGTCAAAGCTTTTTTATTTATACAGCTTCTTTCATGTTTCAAATTCATCTCATGATTATTTTCCCATTTGACTTTTGCCATCCTTAGAAAGGAAGAGTAGATATTAATATTCTTATTTTTTAAAAAAGAAGGAGATTGAAGTTCATATGAACAAATATGTCTATTGGTTCTAAGGTAAGCAGTAGTGTGATTTTTGCAACAAAATCAATTTGCCAAATATTTATGTTTAGAAAATTCATCCGTGGATCTATATGGATAAACACATATGCTTATTCACTGCAGCATTGAGTGTATATTAGAGACCTGAATTTTGGATCTTTCCAAAGAGTCCATTCTAAATGGATATGAAATATCATTATTGTTGTATTCAGCAATAATTTTTTTTTTCTCTGTAGTGTAAGTCTCCTTCCTTCAGTTTCCTTGTGCTCTTAAGATAACACAGTGTCCCTTTTGAGTAAGGATGTAGTCATCGTATATTCTGTGTAGAAGATGTCAGCTGTGGACAAATGAAAGCTGCTGCTGTGTTTTATCTGGCTTCTTAGAGATAAGCACTCTAAGGTCAGATAAGTTTTTATGGTCCTGTGCTCTTTATTAATTGCTTTAAATTATGATAAGAGGTCAAATCACAGGGATTCTTCTAATTTATTTCGTAATTATTATATATTTGTGTACATCTGCGTGTGTATGTGTAGGTGTCTCAGAGGAAAAAGGAAAAAAATATAATGTATCATGAATTTAGAGACAAGAAATGTGAGAGAAAACATAACGCTTTGACAACCAGAGAAGCATTAAAGTATGATTTGTGGCCATGTTGGAGGCAACTGTCAGTTTGAAGAGGAAACATTCATAAACCATTTTGTTCACAACCTTAAACAAATCTAAAATGTAAGATTAATTTTTATTTGCATAAAAATCCCATTACTCATACAATTAATGATTATTATGTCCTCTAAAGTTCTGCATGTCCTTTTAGGGAGCCCGTTGGTTGGTTTGTCTGCAAATATTTGGCTAATACGGTACAGTTTGTCTCACCTAATATATTTTCATGCTACTGTTAACATTATTAAATTTATAATTTTGTTTTTATGCTTGTGCTACATTATATCCCCAATTCTCAAAAATAAACTCATAATTAAAATGGGATTCGTCGAAGCATAAAAAGTGATGAAAAGAGTAACCTAAATAGTACAACCCAAAATAACACCATAAACAAAGAGTGAACTGGTCTCCGGTAGGTAAATATGGAATGCAAATCTGTGTGCTCAAGGATAAATAAATCTACGGGTGTCATAATTTCACGTAAGTGGCAGGAAAAGAAAAATGTGAACGTGACTACATTTATGAATACCTAGAAAAATTGAATTATATTTGATGAGATTCATTTACCACTATTGTCTGGTTCATTTTCAGTTATGCCCCTGTCAAACGGGGTCATAAATGTGTGGCAGGATTATTTCTTGAAAGATTAATTCGTGTGTTCCCTCGCTTCCTTGTGAAGTCTTTGGTTTATAACCTGAGCATTCTTCCCCTCCCTTGGACCACATAAGCAAGGGAAATCACTCACTTCAGAATTATGAATAGAAAATCTTAGATCATACGGGAAGGGAAGAAAAGAGAAAAAAATGGAAGGGAAGAAATGGTGAAGGAGATGAGAGAAAGGAAGAGAAGACAGAGAAGGGAGAACCTTCATGAATCCTGGATACTTGCTGAGCTATTATTGCTTTTGTTTCCCATTGTGAGGTCTACCGACAAATAGACTACAGTCCTTTGATTTGAATATCCGGTTGCAATAAAATTGTTTTGTACCCCAGACACTGCCTTAGTTTTGTCTACTCCCAAATGACTCACAATCTGTGACTGACTCATCGTCTTATGGTCTAGGGAACTTGTATACCTCCACAACAGAGGAGAACTTAGGTACCGTGTTGTTCTGGTGGGGTGGTGGTGGTAGTGTTGGTAGTGGTACTCTCTCATTGCAAGGGTGGGGGTGGGGAGAGCTGGAAAGAACAAATTGGAAACTGTCATTTGACCTGGAGCATCTATGAACATAGGATCCTTACTTTAAATCCCTTGATACTTTATTTTGGTAAACCAAGGGAGGTGTTTTTTTTTTTTTTAATAACATGCACAAAATAATTTCCTTCCAGTAGAATGGATTAATTTTGTTGTTAACGATACAGAAGAGACCAAAAGTAGAAGCATTTGTAGTTTCATTCTTTATGGCAAAAACAGCTGAGAAAACTGTAAATTCAATTGCAGTATTAATAATAAATATTATGCTCAAAGAGAAAGAAGATGGTATTGTCAAATTTTTTTATCAAATGATATTTTAGGATGATGCATAATATTAATTATGTGTTAAAAATAAATAATTACTATGTTTTAGGTGCCTTCAGATATTTTGCTTGATGGTTAAATGAGATCAATGATGTGCAAACTGAGTAAGCTCTTGGCTTATTCACAATGCAGATATGAGGACATTATACGTGACTTTTTCTTCTGTTTGTCAATTTGGAACTTATGCTATAGGTAAGAGATTTTTGATTTGGTTACTATTTATTTTGTGCTGTGGTCTTGAAAGGAAGGTTAGGAGGAAGGAAAGGGATTGCTGTGTGAATCATTTTGAATGCACTTTGATACTAATCTACATTATACTTTATCCATAGTGAATGTTTTGTGGACATTGATATGCTTCCTGATTTTAACTTTATGTATCAAGACATAGTAAAAATGTTATTACAGCCCCATTGTGGCCACAAAATCTGTCACTCAGTGAAAAGGTGGGCAGTAAATTCAAGAATCTGCTTTGCCAGGTTAATGCAGTGTCCCTAACCCTAACCCTAACCCTAAACCTAACCCTAACGCTGTCTGTCCCAGGTAAGTGCCTGCATGACTTTTTGAAATTCTTGTTGTTATCAACATACTCTATCCAGTATTGTACCTAAAGAACATTCACCTATTTCAAGTAATTTCCTTAGTTATATATCAACCATACAGATTCATTATGTTAAATTACTTGAGCCTACCTTTCAGGGATGATATAACAAAATATTTAATGCTGGAAATTAGATATTAGAATTTCTTAAATTGTGTAACAAATTCTTTACCTTTGATATTTTGCTTAATTTCCTATTAATCATAATTTTCAGTTGTTGAAAAATATACATGAATGAGATATTGTCAGGTAAAAAGATCACATTAAAATACTATATGAAATCATGCAAAAAATTCTAGAAATGAATGTGACATAGAGTGGATTAGGAATTCATTCAATGCTCTTGGTATAGAATTCATACCCATTTCTTTCTTATATTTAAAAATCATTTAGAAAATGAATATTTTAAAACTGGATAAGTCATTTGGCTAACTTTAGCCATTATTGAATCTGAGAGTACATTGAATGTCCAACCTTAACACTGACATCTTATCCACTAACTTCCTGCCTTAGGTAACACCCCACACTTCATGGAGGTGAATATCAGACTGGAGGAGCAATTAAACAATAGGGAATCCTTTTGTTCCCAAATCTAGCCATTGTCATAATAGGTGACAAAATTATCTATAACACCAAGAATTGCATTCGAACCAAACCCCAAGGCTTCTGAATTTATAGTGAGTGCTATTCAACCCAGGCTAATTACATAATATTTGTTACTGGTGTGAGAGATGATTAAATACAGAAATTGAGAAGAGTTTGGAATTTTTTATAGCAAGTTAACAATCTATTACATACAAGCATGTGATCAGTGGACTCATCTCATTGAAAACATTAGGCCGTATTTTGTGTATAGTCTACTCTCCATGTCTGTGGGTCCTGCATCTGTGGATTCAACCAACTGTGAATAAAAACTATTCAGAAAAAATGGTATCTATACTGAACATGTACAGCCTTTTTTCCTTATTATTTCCTAAACAATATACTGTAATAACTATTTACATAGTATGTGTATTATATTAGATAATATAAGTAATTTAGAGATGATATGGAAGGATGTGCGTAGGTTATACACAAATATTATGTCATTTTATATCAGGACATGAGCATCTGCAGATTTTTGGTATTGGAGGGAGATCCTGAAACCAATGCTCCATGGATACTGAGAGACAACTGTAGTTCATCTTGTAGGGTAAGACACTTACATACAGTAGGATCACAGTACAACATGTAGTCTTTTGGTTTGTAAAGTATAACTCAAAAGGATATAGATAGAGAAAAAAGTCATTTGTTTATTTTTATACTTTTTTCTCTGAAAAATGTGACTTCCTTATTTTGCCTAATACTGTTAAACTATAAATTAAAAAACAGGCTTCATTAAAACATAAAATGATGTAGAAATAGCAAAGTACAGCAAAGTATAAATGACTTTGCTATTTCTACATCATTTTATGTTTTAATGAAGCCTGTTTTTTAATTTATAGTTTAACAGTATTAGGCAAAATAAGGAAGTGACATTTGTATCATTTGAGTCTTAATTTACAGATGATGAAACATTCTCCCCTGAACCACTTTTTCAATAAAAGATGAAACTTATTAAAATATTGCAGAATGGTAGGTTTTTGTTTTTTTTTTTAATCTAAGCTAGGTAAAGAGAAGCTTCATTCATAAGGACAGCTGCTGATGAGGGAAGGGGAGTATTGTTGCGAAAGAGGATGTTGCAACAGGAGGACTCTCTGACCACAAACTCTGTGAGTCTCGGGGTTCAGGCAGAAAGGAATTTTGTTTTGTTGGGTGGAGTGCACAAGGCTAGAGAGAATCGGGTGTCGGGAGTGGGATGAGCAGGTGGTGTGACTGGAGAGTTGATTAGGGAGCTTCTGTCTTTTTGCTGTCAGCTGATTCTCAGGAGGTGCTGCTGAGGAGGGCTGTTCTATATTCTGATGATGGCTCAGGTTGTGGGTGGCTTGAAGCTCAGCGTGCTGAGCGGAGACAAGCTTAACTAAAGTTTGGTCTAGTCAGGTTAGCGGGCATTTGGTCCAGACTGGCCAGTGGCTCTAAATCTTTCACCTAATCGAGCACGAGGCGGCAAATGGGAATGGGAAAGGGGCCTGTGTCTGGCTTTGCCATAGGTAACCAAAGAGCTAAATGAATATTATAGATTATCCAGGTTTTTCTCATTTTTGTTTCGGAGTGACATTCTGTTTCAGATTTATACATCTCGAGTGTTGGCGGACGTCTCTCTAATTATAGCTTGAATTATTCTTCCATTCAATATTTCTGGCTCTTTCCTCATAAACACACTTTTTATATCAAATTTCCATTCTCTGACTTTCAGAGTTCTCGTATTTTCTAAGTTTTTTTGCTTGTCTATATTTTCTGTGTTTTCTACTCCAAATCTTTGATGATGATTTCCAGTCAATAATTTTCTTACTGCCTCCATGGATATTTTAAGATTTAGTTTTCATATCCTTCCTCAAGGCGAACAACTATCATTTTAGTCCTGACTATTGTCTTTGAATCTCACATTGTGGCTTTCCCTTGTGTATTATTCTTCCTGCGTCCCACTTCTATTTCATGGCAGTCAGCTCTCCTTAAAACCTATTGAGGACAATTGAGAAAGTTTGCTAACATTTCTTAAGGTTAAACTATAATAGCTCTTTCTAATATAAATACTTCCGAACTTCAGGGTGATCGTCTTTTTAAATCTGTCATGCAAGAATTTTGGGGCAGTGTCCCCAAATTCATTTATTTTTAAAATATTATTGTTTAGAACTGACATTTGCACACAGGAAGCATGTGTGTAATCTATAGTTTTGCTTACTGTTTTTTGTGTTTTTGGTAGATTTGCCATCCCATTGCTATGACTAGAAATCAGGTTGCAGTACACAAATTCTAAGACAATTTAAGACAATTGTAAGACTCAGAAGTGAGGCATTCTCTGAATTCCTTATCCTTCCCTCAAGGCAGAAAAGCTCTCCCTTATTATATTTGGTTCAGGGTCTATACGGCAGGTGTGTTTCTTGCATATAAAGCATGTACAAATTACATTTGGTGTTAAGGGACAGAGGCTATGTCTTTCCTGATCTCCTTTTCAGGCTAGTTGACTTAAACCAACTGAATACGTAGCAAACATAAATCTCCAGAATGGATAGTCTTTTGTTTCTTTTCTTTTCTTTTCCTTTTTTAGCCCTCTTCTCTCAGCTATATTGCTTTACTTTTTGGAAACTATGCTGCCCAGGAGGTACTGTGCCCTGTAATTTCCTATATGATGTTGACTTAGAACGAAAGCTTCCAAATAAATATAGACAGTAAAATTCTGATAATATTTAGGTTTTTAAGTATGAAATGTCCGATTTCCTTAAGTACTAAGTTTGACAGTTGATATCTCTGACATATCACTTTGACACTTCTTGTTTTATGTTTATTGTGAAGGTACATCCTCACTCTTTCAAATGTATGTTTTGACTTGTGATTATCTTTCAAAGTTTTTTAGAGAAATTTTTGTGAAACCATGGATAAGTCAAAAATTTGTGTTATTTTCAAATATGAGTTCCGTCACGGAACCAATACAGTGCAGATAGCTTGAAATATCAATGAAGTGTTTGGGTAGGATGAGGCTAATGAATGCACAGTACATAGATGGTTTGAGAAGTTTTGTTTTATGTGATTTTAATCTTGAAAATGATCCATGTGGGCAACCTGAGACCAAGGTGGATGATGATGAGCTAAAAGCTGTAGTGGAAGAAATTCCATCTCAACCTACACTTGAATTAGCAGCAAGGTTTGACATTACTATTCCAATGATATCGGACCACTTGCAACAAATGAGCAAGGTAAAGAAGCTGGATAGATGGGTTCTGCATGAATTAAATGAGCATGAGAAGAGAAATCATCTGGAAGCTTGTCTTTCTCTGCTGTCACAACATAAAGGGAATTATTTTTACACTAGATTGCTATGTGTGATGAAAAATGGATTATTTTTGAAAATTGCAAGTGTTGGCACAATGGTTGAATAAAGATGAAGTGCCGAAACACAGTCCCAAACCGAAGTGACATTTTCATCATAAAAAGCTAATGGTATCTGTTTGGTGGCCAGTGCTGGTATTACCCACTACAGCTTCATGAAACCTGGTCAGGTCAACTGTTTGCAGTGGATGTCTACTGTAACCAATTGGATGAAATGATGAGGATGCTTGCGATTAAGCAGCTGAGATAGGTCAATAGAGACAGACCAATCCTCTTTCATGGCAACACTTGACCACATTTCACACACACACTGCTGCTCAAACTATAGAAGCTGGACTTGAAAACTCTTTGTCGTCCACCATGTTCACCAGACCTTGCACCAACTGACTACCACTGCTTTCAGGCTTTCAACCACTTCTTGCAAGGAAAAGTATTCAATTCTCAACAAGCTGTGGAAGACACCTTTTGTTATTTCATTGCCACTTGCTCTCCAGTCTTCTTTTTTGCTGGCATTAACAAGCTACCATTAAGATGACAAAACTGTGTTGATAGTTTAGGCTCATACTTTGATTATTTGTACTTCTTTTTGTTTAAGATATAATAAATTACAGTTTTGATTCAAAATTGGACATTTCATATTTAACGATCTAATAGGAAATGGCTATGAGGTGTTATATCCGACACCAAAATGTGTCTGTGCTGATGAGTACAGGTCTGCTGCTTCTGATCAAGAAATTGATTGTCCACTGGAGCCACTTCCTGCTTACCTACTTCCAAGAACAGCAAATTTGTTTTGTTTCGCATGATAGAGCCACAGATGTGGTTTAATTAATTGAATTTACCAATGAAGCTCCATGAATTTGATTACTTTATGTTCCTCTTTAATTTTGGCAGTGAGTTTTGTGACTTGATTTTAACATTATTGTGTGAAATTATTTTCTCTTCTTCATTTATGGGTATCTAGGGGGAAGTTGAAAAGTTGGGTCAAAGACTACTAGTCAGATTCTATTTTTAAACTGAAAACGTAATATCAGGTTTTCAGAAAATGACATATATTCTGTGGTCATAATGTTGATGCTAAAATTGGTGATTTTTGAAAGTAAACAGCTGTTTGTTACTGATATGGCATAAGAGGTGTATGGTATTTAATCATTAAATCGCATCTGTAGTTTAATCAATTGTTGTCATATATTTATTGAGTACCCAGAAGGCAGTCTGAGCTATCAAACCTCCTCTGTGGCATCACACTATGAATTTCAGAGTTTCAAAATTCAACAGAGCATTCTTAAAGCAGCCGTCTTTAAATTGGACTTTCAGGCTGTTACCTAGTTAGATAAAATATAACTTTTGTCAATTATAATCTGTGCTAGGAAAGAACCTCTAAATTAAAATTAAAAAAAAATGGTACACCCATTTCCCTTTCAGTTTTTCTCCCAATTGAATATATATTTCATTCTCTAAGTCTGGAAGATGCAAAGTATAGCTCTGTGCTCTGGTGGCAGGTGATCTGTTCTGCATTCCTAGAGACAGTCCAGTTGGCTCTGAGTTCTTTGATTTCTGATTGGGGTTGCTAGAGATAGAAATTGAGGGAACTGAAATCCAGGTGAAAAGTAGTTTGAAAAATGACAAAAATAATAGATCTGAATCACAATTTGAAGCAACTTGGTAGATATAGTGGCTTCCAGAATGAACCAGATCTCTCTTGTGAAAACCTTCATACATTTTAAAGTTTGAGGTAAGTGAAGTGGGATTGGTAACTATTGTAAGAGCTCTTAGGCAAATACTTTGTTCTGAATTTGTCAGGTAATAGTACCTGTATAGCCACTCTCCCATTTCTCACCCTTTCAAATAAGATTAATTTGGAGTGGTAGAGTTTAATAACTTGTGTTATGGTAGCTGGTAATTGCTAAAGTCACATTTTGTCCTTAGGTTTCTTATGGGTGCAAATTCTGTGCTCTTTCTCCTCTACTATTCTGCCTACAATATGTAAGATACCATTTGGGTTTTCGAGTTACAAAGGACTAGTTTGATTCTTCAAGGGTTAATGTCCAGCTGGAAGATTTGGATATATCAATATAAACAGTAAATTTGTAAAAAGGTAGAATACAAAAAGAACATGCTAAAAATGGAGGAAATTTTATAGGAGAGAATATTCATGAGTGGAGAAGTTGGGTAAGTCTTTGAGATTTGGCAGAAACGATTTAGATGTGCATGAGTGTTATGTGGCCTGAGAGTATCAAGAACAGATCCAAACACTAAAAACAACAAGAACAAAAATATTTAGAATTATAAGTCCAAATGAACAAATGCTATTACATTGTCTTCAAGACTAAGATTAAATGTATAGTCTTCATCTTCTGAATTATTTCTGCTTTCACTTGAGATATAGAGCCATGTTATTTCTTTTCAAATATTTACGCAATTTGGTAAGCACAGTTAAAACAATGGTGTATTCCTGGAGCAGCCCAAATATGTAATGTGTGTGGGAGCTATTAAAACCATATTAAAAGGTCACTCAGCATTTGTAGCTTACAGAATCTCAGGAGCTAAGGGGATAACATCTTAACTTTGTTCTTATACAGATGTTAACAGCCTAATCCTACCACAGAGTCACAAAATCCCTTTGATGTTCTCGAACAAGAAGCAATTTTTCTAAATGTTTTTAAAACTTTGAAATGTTTATTGCTCAAGAGAGAGGATGGGGAGGGCACTTTAACAAAGAAGGTGAATAATGAGATATAGGACAGACCAAGAAACAGATGATAAATGCATTGGAACAATGAATGCACCAGTGTGCTGAAATGGATAGGTTCAATTTTAGACGTATTTGAACATAAGTCAGGAAAGGTAAGTAGTAGCTTGGTTGTGAACAATCAGGTTAAAACGTTTGGATTTTTCATTAGATGGTTGGGAACAATAAAGCATTTGAGCAGTAAAAGGGAGAGTTCCAGTAGTGTTATAGGAGGTTAAAACTGGCAGGGGTGCATTCTGTCTGTCAGAGGAAAGAGGGCCTAAAGGTAGAATATTAGTCAATTTTTGTTATATAACAAAGAGCCTTAAAATATCAGTGGCTCATAACAATAAACATTTATAACGTCTCTTTCATAGTTTTGTAGGTCAGCTGAGGCAGTTTGCCTTCCAATTGTAAGCCCTCTGGGCTTGCTGTCGACTGTAGGTTGGGTTCAAGTCTGCCCGACAAGTGTCTCATTTGGGGACCAAGTTCTACCAGGGGCATTTTTTCTCATGGCAATGTCACAAGCGCAAGAAGAAACACCTGCTGACTGCCAAAGCCTCAGTGCAGAAGTAGTTATTGTTATTTCCTCCCACATTTCATTGGTCAAGCTCAGTGTCAATGGGATGAGAAAATATTCCTTGGCCATTCTAGTGGCACAACAATGTCACGTGGCAAAAAGCGTGGCAGTGTAATTGTGATTCAGGGAGGGATGAAGAACTGGGAATGAGGACCAAATTTACCACATAGAAAGAGACTGTCTGGGGACTTCCAGTAACAATCTACACTTGTCGTGACAAGAGCCTTGACTAATGCAGTGACAAGAGGAATTTTTATTTATAGGAAGGGAATAATTCAAGATACATTCCTAATGAAGAAGGAAGAGGATTTGCTGATTGACTTCATATCAAGAATCTGGGGAAATGATTCAAAATCAACACAAAATTCCAAGTGTTGTGGGTGAGGGTAAGTAATTTGACTTAAAGACACGAAATTAGAAAGTTGAAGGAATGATTTAGAAAACCAAGTCTGGCCAACTCCAAAATTCATAATTTCTAATACCATGTTGTATTGCGGAGTCATAGTATTGCCGGAAATAAAACACAACGTGGATCACGTGTGGGGCATTGGTCAAGTCATCATTGCTCTTCATGGGATCTATTGGTTCAGTTCCACCCTGCACCAATTGGGATCCAAATATGTCCAACTAAAATTTTGAGAACCAAATTCACACATTCTCTTTCAGAAATGGCTGGTTTTAGAGATATTGCAAAGCAGACTGGGATTATGAAGCTTCCCAGGAAAATTTTAGCTTAGTCAGTTTGACTCAGTGCTATGGAATTAATGTAGAATTAGATGATTTAACTCATTTATATATGATACTAAAATAATATTTACAAAAAAGTTTCCCTGAAAAATACAATTAAGTATATTTACCTATTTTTGTGTTATTGTCATTAAATCAAAATTTGAAGAGTAAAATGCAGAGCTCAATGCAACTATAATTGGAAATCTAAATATTTTTCAGGCACAGATACATTAACTTATGTAAAAGTAAAATTTTTAACTCTTCAGAGCTATTGAAGTTGAGTGGCTTGGACTTAAATTCTAAAGTCAGACTCAGGAGGTTTGAATCCTTTTCCACTGAAACTGTTTTCATAGCTTAACCCTTGATATTTCCTTATAAGAAGGGATGAAATGCTTAAAAAGATTGAACCAGAACAGCAGAAATTGATTGTTATCAAAATGTCAGTGAGCGTTATGTTTACACGTGGGAAGGGCCTAAAAATTCTTAAAACTTACCACTGGTCAGAATATGAAGTTGGAGTTTAGGAAGAAAGAAATAAAAAGAAATTCTGCATTTTAAAAGCAGTCATATTGTTTCATGATTCCTTGTCATCTCTGGTGGATCAGCAGTGGAAAGAGAGATAGATAAACTCTTGAAATTTTCAGAGTTGTCATTCTTTTAATATGATTGGAAATTGAATTCTTTGAAAGGATGTGAAAAATATAGATGCTTTATTTCTTGTGGGTTTTTTTTGTTTGTTTGTTTAAAATGTGTGTTAGTATAAAGTAACACAATAGAGATTATGGAGTTGATGTATTTGAGCATCAAATTTGTCATCTCTGTTTTGGACCGTAAATTAAAGTTTGCCCTATTTCAGAGCATTATATTTCTCTCCATTTTTTAATAATTTCTATCACTGTTAAATTCCCAGGTTTATAGCATATACAATAACATTTTGTCCTTTAAACAAGTAATAAAAAAGTACAATATAATGTCAAGATAGAAGTGATAGCATTGTTTTTTTATTTATTGTTTGAAAATGCCTATATATTCCAAACTTCGCTAAAGATATTGTTTCAAAATTAAAGAAAACAATCAGTCATTAAGGGAATTTGAGTTTCAAATTGAGAGAATATGAAAATGCAGTATAGTCTGAGAAAGCTACAGGCTATAAAATATTCTAAAAATACTTTTTTTTTGTTTTTAACATTTTATAATAACATGAAATGTGTGAAAATTATGGAGTAAAACATATGTATCAATAGACCATAGTAAATCCATTTCGGCTATGAACATGGGAAAACTTTTATAAGAAAAAAAACATAATTTAGCTGGAGTCACACAGAATTAAGCTAAAACTAAGATTTTACCAGTCACTGATTACATGACAATGATTGGTTATTATCCTCCCATAGACTTAATTTCTACATCTCTTAAATGAGGGAAATTGAAAATCAAAACCTTCATGGGTTTGATCTGATGACAAAAATAGATCATATATATATGTAGCTTACCTCTATAGTACTATACTTGGCATATAGTAAACTAAATAAATGATCTCTGTTATTATTCTTATTGTTATATTATTTCTCAATGCAGAAATATATTGAGTGCCAATACCTAACATCTGTGGCCTGATTATTTGAAGACCATAACATTGACTTTGATGATTTAGCACAATTACGTAACCTTTTAAAACTACTTTAAAAAATTTACTTATCTACACTATATCTCTGGGTGATTTTATTTATAATCTGTACTAATATATTTTGTATTTATCTTTCTGTACTAAAGTACTCCTTTAAACTCCAAACTCATATATCCTACTGCATATTTGATATGTATATGTGATATGTATATCACATGTATATCTGACTAACATGTATATCTCTCATGCCCATGTTCAAAACTGAACTTTTGGTCAGATGCATGAACAGCTTTCTCCCCAAAAGCATATGCACATGTGTGTGCATGCCCATGCACACACACACACAACAATAATAATAACAAAAACACGAACCAACGAACTGTTCAAGTATGGCTGAATAACAAACAGCTCAACATCAAACTTGGGTTTAAAGCATGATGACATATATTTTACTCATAAATATGTACCTTAGGCAGGTTTGGTAGTGATAGGTTGTCTCTGCTGCACTTACTGTCAGCTAGGATCACTCTAATGACTAATGTCTGGAATCATCTGAAGGCTCATTCACTCTCACGTCATTTAGTTGATATTGGCTTTTGGGTAAAAGGGTAACTTGAGCTGTTATTTTGAACACCTACACAGTTCTTGTCATATAGCCTTAGCTTGCATACTGCTGGATGGCTGGCTTCCAAGGGTGAGCCTCCTGTGAGTGAGACCGCCTCTTATGACCTAGCCTTAGAAGTACACAGCATCCTTTTCATTGCACATTGCATTCTATTTCTCAATGCAGTCATGATAATCCAACTGGATTCAAAGGACAGGAAGTAGACTCTGCCTCTAGATAGGGTGTTGCAAGATTCTGGCATGTGGCATCAGAAATGTTGGTATAGACATTTCTGGAAAATACAATTTGCCACACCGACGAAGAAACAAAATCCAATTCCTTTATCAATAATTCTAGTCTCAGTAAATGTCACTATAATCCTCCTATTTGCTCAAGCCAAAGACCAAGAAGTCAGCCGTAATTTATCCTTGTTTATCACTTCCCACATCAAAAGTCTTGCTGGTTTTGTCACCTATATTATATATCTTGATTCCTGTTCCTTCTGTTCTGCTTTGTCCCTTACCAACCCCAACATATTTTTGCTTTCTCCTAAATCTCACCAGTAAACTCCTACCTGATATGTGACCTGCTACTTTTTTGTCCCTGTCCAATCCATTCTTCACATATATACAAGTTACCTTTAGTAACAAAAATTAGTTAATGTCACTTCCTTGCTTAAGCCACATATAAGCAGGAAGTATTTTTCCTAATTTTCTTATATGGAAATGTGATATGGGTATATGAAACATACTGTTTGTGTACAGTGGAAAAGAGGACCTTCATATAGTTAACAAAAACATCTCAAGCACCTTTGGTTGTTTAAAGATCAGCAGAGTTTACTTTCAATTGCTTTCTGTCTTGAAATTATATGAAGAAAGGAAAGATTAGATGTTGTTTTTAAATCATGTATTCTTTTATTGGTATTTCTCAAAAAGTCTGTTATTATTTTCTCCTATAAAATATCCAGGCCATGAATATTTTTCTTTCTTTCTCTAACCACCATTTTGGATTGGATTCTATAGCTTTGTTTTTTATATATATATTAAGTACTTCCAGCACAAAATTGCATAAGACAAGCAGTCATCTTGGAAAGATACAGATTATTTATATATTACCTAATATTTCTATTGTAATGCTTCATGTTCATAAAAAATATATTTATTTTTATATGACCTGAGGATAAAAAGTAAAAAGATTTTAGATAAGTTAGAACATATTTTCTCAATATCCTCTGTATTTTTACAGAGGATAAGTATTTCATGCTTGGTTTTCTTCATGCTCAATAGTACATTTGTACAATAAAAATCATCTCTTCAAATATAATCTGTAATCTATAATATAAAATAACATATTTATAAATTTATACTTATTTATGCACATAGTTATTTGGCAAGAATTTTAAGTTGTTACCTTTTTTTCTCCAGCCATTTCATATTTTATGTAATGAAATTCACACAAGGAACTTGAAAACAGTGTAATTTATATTTTATAAAGGCCAATTTTTCTTTTATTTTCCTTTTGCTAGTGGCGTCCTTCCTAGTGACAGTTTTTATTTTTCTTCCAAACTGTGAAATAGCATCCATTGTGTATGCCTGGGGCATACATGGATGCCTTTAAGCAATATGTGGATTGTTCTTGCTTGATCAAAAACTGGACAGATATGCTAAATTTACTAGTGGGATTTTACCTCTTTTCACTTCACATTGTTCTAATAATTCTTTAGCTATTTCATACATTCATGTATTATTTTAGTTTAACTGAAGACATTTTATATTTATGTTATTCATAAAATAAAAATCTTTGAGGAGATACTCTGACCTCACTAAATTTAGGACTACATTAAAAAATAGTGATTTTTTTTTAAAAGTAAGGTGTGTTTCAGTTAGTGTTTTTCAAAACTTTTTCTAATTACCTTGTCTCTGAAACATTATTTTTCAGATTGATTTTCATTTACAAATGATCTTAACAAAACCTTACATTTCATAGAAACACATTTTTAATGTGGGAAATTATTCTCCTAAGAGATAGATTCCTTAATTTAGTTTTAAAAATCGTTAATCTGCAGTACCCAATTCACATTGTATAATAATGTATATGAGAGGCCGGGCGCCGTGGCTCACACCTGAAATCCTAGCACTCTGGGAGGCCGAGGCGGGCGGATCGTTCTGAGCTCAGGAGTTCGAGATCAGCCTGAACAAGAGCGAGACCCCGTCTCTACCACAGATAGAAAGAAATTAATTGGACAGCTAAAAATATATATAGAAAAAATTAGCCGGGCATGGTGGCGCATGCCTGTAGTCCCAGCTACTCAGGAGGCTGAGACAGTAGGATTGCTTGAGCCCAGGAGTTTGAGGTTGCTGTGAGCTAGGC
>CAUYSK010043258.1:0-42778 GCA_963575035.1 Avahi laniger
GTGCAAAGGGTACAGCTCGCATGCTGTCACTAATTCGAAATTTTGGACCATTTTCTTTTCATTCTAATATTTAGGATCACCTTCATCAAAGTGTCTCTAAGACGCAAGTTATAGAATAGCAAAAAATAAGAAAACAAAACAGTTAGTTATTTTCGTACTGAAGAATAAACAGTATGAAAAGATTCGGAGCACGCAGAGTACCCGTCAGTGTAAAGCAGAGCTGTGCGGCGCTTTTGCCAACTCGCGCTGCCGTCAACGTTGCTGTGTCAAGATGTATAGTATTCGAAGAACTTCCTAGTAATACTGAAATTTTTTGATGCACAAAACATGATAAAAATCATTGTAGTATCCAAAATGTTATAAATTAGTTTAATAAAGGTCTAGTTTTAAAGGAGGACACGTGACAAGAACTGAATAATTATTATTGTTTTTATTATTATTTTGCTAATTTAAAGATAATTTATTTGACTTCTGGGGGAAAAGCACATGTAAAAATATGAAATACTAATATTTAGATAAATCTACATTATTCCACTTTTATTATTCTAATTCATATTTAACTATTTTAAACCTCTTATAACGACTTTCAGTTTTAATGAGAAATATATTAATAATTTCTACAGCAAAAGAATCAAGAAATACAATTATGTCTGGTACTTTCTTATTTAAACTACATCATGCATTTATGCATTTAGGCACATGGCGCAATTACTGATATAGATAGCTAGGTAGATAGATAGATGGATAGCCGGATGGATGGATGGATAGACAGATAGATGGATATAGATCTAGATATGCCCATGCATATACACATGTATGTATGATACAATGTACATGATGTGGTGCATGTGATGTAATGTGTGTGATGCGGTGTGTGCGTTATGTGGGATGACGTGTGTGTTATAGTGTGTGTGATGTAGTATATGTATTGCAGTGTGCATGTGATGCAGTGTGTGTGCTATAGTATCAATATGTGTGATGCAGTGTGTATTTTATGGTATGTGGGATGCAGTGTGCGTGCTATAGTGTGTGACGCAGTGTCTGTGCTATAGTGTATGCAATGCAGTGTGTGTGCTATAGTGTGTGTGATGCAATGTGTATGTTGTGTGTGTGATGGAGCATGTGTGCTATAGTGTATGACACAGTGTGTGTGCAATAATGTGTGAGACAGTGTGTGTGCTATAGTGTGTGATGCAGTGTGTGTGCTATATTGTGTGTGACACAATGTGTGTGCTATAGTGTGTGTAACGCAGTGTGTGTGCTATACTGTGTAACACAGCGTGTGTGCTACAGTGTATGCGATGCTGTGTCTCCCATCGAGCGAGACAGGAGAGGGGAAGAGACTTCCTCCCAAGCAGCTGTCCGGCCACATACAGCCTGATTCCCGGATGCCCCCTGGGGTCGTCCCTGGCAGTTGCTCCCGGGAGGCAGAGCCTCGCCCATGCGTTAGCCGGCACGTTTCTCTCCAGCTGCCCGGTCTCACGAAGCGGAAGTGCCGTCTTCCGCACCATGAGCTGCACCAAAGATGCGCAGTATTGGGGTAATAAACATCCTGGTGCTGAAGAAGGCACTCTGCCTGTCACCGAAGAAGTGCCAAATGTATGGGACACGACATATGACCACCTTTATCTAGGCCAAAAGTATTCTCAGCGGGTATGGTCTGACACCAAAGCCCTCTCCCGGTCGGAAGTGCCACGCTCAGAAGTGCGGTTCTGCAATGGCTGCCCCAGCCACGCCACATGTGTCCTCCTGACTTTCCATCGCCCGCTCCTTTCGAACCACACCGAAGGGCGCCAGGCTGACACTGCTTCCGACAGTGCCTCTACTTGAAGGCCGCCTGCACAGAAACGTCCCGTGTCTGCTGCTCTACGTAGCACAAAGTCTAAACTTCTCAGCCGGCAACTTCAGTTCTTTCAAAGTGTTCTATTAATAACCGAAGGATGTTTCAAGTGTTATCTCTTACTGCTTCCCAAAGGTGACTTCCACTCCACTAGACAGGGCAGGAGGAAGGCCCTTAAAAACACCTCCTCTTCCATTTCCTCCCATTGCTTACCCCAAACAGGCGCCAGCAGTCCTCCAGCCCAGCTCCCCAGCCCGTGTGAGGGCAGGCCTGCCGAACGTCGTCCTGTTCTCTGCAGGCTTCCCTCGGGCCAGCCCACAGGACCCTGTCCCATGCCTGGCCGGTGGTGCCTGCCAGCGTGCGCTGCCACCCCTGAACACCTGTCCCAGTGTGGCCTCCTCCAGCCAAGCCCTTATTTACTGTCCGCTGCCACACAACCTCATGAGATTGCCGTACACCCAGATTAGGGCTGGTGAAACTGAGTTGGAGAAATGTTAAATAGCTTGCTCAAAACTATCTGTGGCAGGGCTAAGTTTCAATTTCAAATATTTCTGACTCCAAAGGCCACCTTCTTCCTTGGAGCAAAGATTTGTATCTGATTCTGAGGGTCATTCAAAAAAGAGTCCATGATACCTGGACTCAACCGGTTTACAGTCTAGTTGAGAAGAGAAGATAACACATTTATCTGGCAGAAAACCAAATCAGGGAGGGGTTTTCACAGTTGAGTAGTAGCCTTGGATTGCTCCAGCTGCAGGAATGCAATTGCTTTTGCTTTGAACATGGAGCTACGGCAGCCTGGCATGTGATATTCTTCCCCGTACTCTACCGAGGACGGATGGTCCCCGGTTACAGAGAAGATACGTTCTTAAGACCATCTTTAGGTCGGATTTGTTTGTAACTTGGATCCCTGATGAACAGCTCATATACAGTAATAATTATAATAATAGTGATAACAGTATGATAATGGCTTATAATGTGTTAAAAATAATACAGTGTAGTACTATTATATAATAATAATAATACTAATACCCCTGTACCGCAATAATATAGAAACTATTGTGTTCTTTCTTTTAATTCAAACAAACAGAACGTAAAAACAAACTCATGCAAGTTTAGATAGGAGATAGGAGAAATTTCAAAACAGAATGTTAAAGGTTAACACTCACCTAATGTTTCATCAATGCTAGGCTAATAGGAATGTTATGTTTATTTTGATCTTCTAACCAAATCAATAATAACGTTTCCATTTCCATAATTAATCCACTATGCTGCTTAGTAATAATTGATGCTTTCATTGGAGCAGTGCCCTGCACATGTTCCATTATTCTCACTTTATCCTTTATAGTTGTCCCGACAGTGGAGCGACTGAAGCCTGATGCTTTCCCAAAGAGTGATGGGTCTGGCCTTTCTCTGAACACTTCATGATTTCTACTTTGTTTCCATTGTGATCACCTTTCTCTTCGCTGCAGGCTCACCTGGACTTGCAGTGGAATTTCCCTTTGGACGCAGGACATAAGGGTAAACACAGACTCGCACATTGAATTAAAAAGTTAAGAGGAAAGTGATGCTGTATGTAAGCGACCGTATAAACAATGAGACCAACTGCGAGCACAAAGATGCTGCACCAATGCACCACTTACGCCATGCAGATGTGTTCACATGCACGGAAGAAACTAGTTCCCGAATTATTAATTTAATTAGTTAATTACAAATTATCCTTATGGGAAGCCTTGAGAGCCCATTTGTAAGTATGGGACGCTGTTAATCAGGTCACCAGCAACCTGCGGACGGCCTGCACAGGAAATTTATAAAGTGGAATTTGTATTGCCTGATGTGTCAATCTCAAGGTTGCTGAGGGATCAAATGACAACAATAAATACAAAATAAACACACAAACGTAAACGCTTCTGTATTTAAACATACTGGACATAAACGCATCTTAAACATATTAAAATATTAAATAACCAATATGCTACCTTGTATTTTCCCTAAGAATAAAAGCTAAAACAAATAAACCAACACTGAAATAAGTGAGTATTGCAGATCAGTTCTGTATAAGAAATGCTCTGCCATGGCTCCGACTGTGCCTTCCTTCCCTCTCTTCAACCCTACGACATGTGTTCCTTCTTTTGTCCCTGTCCCCTATTTCTTCTGTCCTCCGTGTGGCTGTACTTGGCCCTGGTGCAGACTTTGCCCCATGGCTACCCTGTTGGTGAATCTTGCCTTCACCAGCCTCCTCAGCTCCAATGTAGGCACCGCATCATTTTCCCTTTCCCGTCCCAGGAATCCCCGCCATTGGCGTGTCTCCGCCTTCTTCCAGGCCACCGTGCCCTGTGGACAAAGGCCCTAGAGCCACCCGCTGGTGTCACCACAGAGTCACATGTGTTACACTTTCTCTCGGCCCTTGTACTCAACAGTCCATTCCATTATTTATGATTGGACCCTTCCACTGTCCGTGGTTGGCCCATTCCGTTATCCATGGGCTATGTTTTGTGTGTCATGTCCTTTCCCTCTTTCCCAAGTACTTCAAGATTTGACCCCCATTCTCTCAATCACCTCAACAGAAGCCTTCAGCTTTACTTGCTGGAAACCCTTAATGCCATCCTCAGGGGTTCCTTCAATTTCCTTTTTCCCCTCCTTGATACTGTCCTGTAACCAAGGGCTCATTCCCCTTTTCTCCCACAGGAGGAAATGCACCTTATCCTGGCAATGCCAAAGCCTTCTCTCATACTTCTTACCCATTCTAGGTATTATTTAAAAATACATTTCTCTCCTGCATTTTTCAATCTGTATCCACTAGATCTCTCTCTTTTAGTTTTTCTTATATCAGTCTCACTTTATCTTAAGAAGTAAAAATGAAATAGTTTCCAAATGGCAATACCACAGCCTCAAAGCACCATCTCATATTTCGCCTCCTTTTTATTGTACACACTTACGGAGTATCTTTGAGCAGCTTTTATGCATTTACTAATATCACATTGGCCAGGATCTTGGTGCTAGTGTAGTCTTTTATTCTGATAACAATGCACTCAGCTATTACTGAGGAAGAAGGAGAAATTTTATGTTAGGAAGCAACCAGAAGTTTCTGTCTTACTTTTGAACTGCTGGTAATCTCTCATCTGTCCCCAGATTTATAACACATTTGCCCTACCCTTTTCAAGGAATGTAGTCTAATAGTAGACACACCAAATATACAGAAATGACTTTGATACAAGGCAGAAAACTAAAAATTACTGAATACGAGTTAAAAATGCTATGAAAACATTGTAGGACCAATTATTTTCAGTGCATGCTTGGATGGGCAGGGATGAAAGGATCGTCCATTCATACCCTCTGACTTGGCTTTTTCATGACAAAACATTGAGCGAAAACAATCATATTTGTATGGCATTTTTGGGAAGATGGACAAGAACATTTAGGGTCAGAGGCACCTGTTGTGGTAACTCTGACCTCCCCGAGACCTGAAATGGTTACAGTCTTAACAAATCTGTAACCCACATGGCACAACATTTGGGAAACTGTATTCCGAAACTTTCCTAATGCAACAGAACAAAACTTCCCAGGTATTATTAAAAATTTGAAAGCATTTCATCCATTTTCTGACTAAGAATTGATTCTGACCAAGTAGCATTCTAGGATATGCATAAGAAAAGAGACATATATCACAGGGCCTTAAAATTTGCAGGGACACAATTTTAAATTATTCATATTGCCTTAGACATGCAGACGACAGACACATGCAATTAGTCAGTAATCTTACAATGAACCAGTATGATGTATAACCTGAGGCTCAGGGATCATAAATAAATTGGCCAAGACAAAATCTTAGTGACAGAATGAGCAGCAAAACTCAGATCTTCTTGTGTTGAGTGGATGCTATTTCTACTCTAGCCTATCACTGGATTTGGTACATGGAGTGGTTGGATTCGTGAGGTTTTAGATGGTATTTTAAGTCCTACCTGTACTGGTGGGTAAATCCAGAAATGTAGCAGGAACCAGATCTCGCAGGCCACGTACAGACACTGACACTACCTGTGGCTGCTGGCATGAGAGTAGACTACAAAGCAGGGCAAGGGTCTGAGAAGGACACCAACTGAGAGGCAAACGCAATAATCCAGGAGAAAGATGATACTGGCCTCAACTGAGGAGATAGTAGTGGGGTTGTAAAAACTTGTAAGATTCTGGGTATATCTGAAGGTAGAACCAATAAAATTTTCTAATGGATTGGATATGCAGTGAGAAAGGAAAAAAGACTTCAGGAGTAATTTCAAGGTTTTTGGCCTCAACAACTGCCAAATTATTGTTGCCTTTTACTGAGAAGGGACAATAGTGAAAGAAAAAAAAAATTGGTGTGGGTGTGTCATCTTTAAAATTCCTATTAGGGGTCCAAGCAGAGAGGTCCAGTTTGAAGGTGTATGTACAATCCTTGAGTTCAAGAAAGCAGTTTGGACTACAGATATGAGTTTGAGAGTCATCACAATGTTGATGCTATTTATATCTTTAAGTCTCAATGAGATTTCCTCAAGATAAATATAGAAAGAGGCAAGGAACAAATCTAAGACCCAAACCCTACTTTTTTAGACATTTAGATGTAGAGGAAGATAATGAAAAATGAATGCAGAAGACTGGAGAGATGTGGCCAGTGATCAAGAAGGAAAATCAGGAGTGTGTAGTGTTTGGAAAGCCAGATAAAGAAAGTGTTTTTTGATGAAAAATCTTCTTTTCCTTTGGGTAGATACCCAATAGTGGGATTGCTGGATCAAACAGTGGGTTTACTTTTAGTTCTTTGAGGAATCTCCATACCATTTTCCATAGAGGATGTACAAATTTGCAGTCCCACCAGCAGTGTGTAAGTGTTCCTTTCTCTCTGCATCCAGGCCAGCAACTAGAAAAGGTGTTTTGGGACTAGGGTAACAGGATAGCTCACTGTGGTTTTAATTTGCATTTCCCTGTTGATTAGTGTTGTTATACACAGAGGGAAGTAAAACTCAGTAGAGATCCACAGGGAGGGAGGGAAAGAAGGGGAGGGGAGAAACTTACTTAATGGGTGGATACTATAAACACTACTTGGGTGACCCACACACCTATAGCCAGAACTCAAGCATTACAAAAGTGATCCTTGCAACCTAAAACATTTTTACCCCCTTAATATTTTGAAATAATAAATATAATTAACTAATTAAACAAAATAAAAAAGTGTTTTTGACAGGAGCAGCCAAAGAGTGTATAAAATGCTGCTGATAGATCAAATATGATGAAGAAGGGAAACTGACCACTAGATTTAGCAATAACCAGAACATCGATGACTTCAACAAGAATTATTTCCTTAGCATAATGAGGGCAAGACCCAATTTCAGTGATTCAGGATGGAATGGAATGGGAGACACTGAGCACAGAGATCTATCCAGCATCTGAGGGTTTTGCTGTCAATAGTGAAGAAAGAAATGGAGTGGTAGGTAGAGAAGATGTAGAGTCAGGAGATATTTATTGTTTAGATGACAGAAATCACTGCATGTTTACATGTGGATGGCATGATAACAGGAGAGAGAGAAAAACTGATGACTTAGTAAGAATATAATGATGCCCCTGAGCAGACCGAGGAGAAGGGCTCTAGCTGCAAAGGATATTGCCCCAGTTGGGAGCATGGAGAGGTCTTCTGCAAGAATAGGAGCCAGGGCAAGTGTGTGGCTCGACGACGTGTGCTGTAAGGACGGGAAACTCTCCTCTGATGGCTTCTCCTATTCTCAAGGATATGAAAGGCAAGGTCACTAACTGAGAATGAGGATAAAAGAGGAGGCATTGGAGGTTTGATGTGAAAGAGGAACAAGCTACTCATCCAGGAAAAGCAAAAGTTAAAGAGTCAGGAATATGCAAGTGTTGCTAGATGGCACTGAGAGCCTAACTGAAGTTGGTGATCATGAGTTTAAAGAGAGATTAGTCAGGATGGTTATAGGTTTCTCTATATCCATGTTCAGCTTCTGGGGTACAAGGACAGAATAGTTGGAGACGTGGATCTGATCAGGGTTTCCACGAGCAAGTTGGATGGCAAGAGGGGTAAGCGAGAGAGAGCTCATGTTGACACAGACTCTAATCTGGAATCGGGGGGAAATGAGGACCTGAGGGAGATGAGGGCAGAGATGGCGTACTAGGGACAGTTGATGATTTGTTTCTGTTTATGATAAAGAATAATCAGATTCCAGGAACCCGAGTGAATGTGCAGGAGATAGAAGGAAATGCGGGCATAGATTGGAACACTTGAAGCTACAATTTTGGAGAAAGAATCATCATAAAAATTAAACCATTTGTATATAAAAATGTGTGTATGAGGCTAATCACTGTGGCATCGCCGTGATTAAAAGAACAGGAACCAAATTTCCATCAATATGGAGCAATTGACTACATTATGATTCATCCCGCAATTAGATATTGTCTGACCATTATAAGGAATAAATAGAGCTCTAGCAGTTGACTGGGAAAGGTTTTCTGGACACGAAGTTGAGTAAAGGGAAGAAGATGCAGAGGAATGTGGATCACATAGGTTTATCTTTGTAAAACAAAATCACCAAAATTGCACTTATTAAAATACACTAAACATTCATATATGTTAGCATGGAAAGATGCAGGATTTCTCTGCCTCCATAATATCGAGCTGGTGACAGAGGATAACTTGATGGGGACTGAGTCTGATGTGAGTGAAGGAGGGACAGGGGAGTGAGAGGCTTCCAAGGAAAGGCAGAAAAATGCAGTGTACTAAAAAAAACCACAAATCACCATAAAAACAACACTACATATGATATGGTGACACAGTCGGAATAATGAAAAATGCAGCAATGGAAAAGAACGTTGTAGGTCAGAAACGTGAAATACCTTGTTCAGGATCCACTAAGTACTGATGCCTGGTTGCAAACCCAAGCCTAAGTGGCTATCAAAACATGGCTCATCTGACTGTGCAGTGCCCTGTCCAACCGCAACCTTCTGTCCTTCCATCCACTCCCTTGTACGTGCGCCAGGAAATTTAAGCCGTTGATCCCGCCATCTTGTCAGTCTCTCACCTGCCTCATGTATTCTTTGTCCTCCTGCTCAAGCTTAAAGTCCATGGTCCAGCAGTATAACCACTCAAACACATACCCTTAATCCTTTAACCCATTCCCCAGGTTTTATGAATTTTCCTGAAAAACCCAACATTAATTTTGCTGGCTAATTTTATGTGTCAACTTGACTGCGCTAAGGGATGCACAGATAGCTGGTGAAATGTTATTTCTGGGTATGTCAGTAAGAGTGTTTCCAGAAGAGCTCAGCATTTGAATTGGTATGTAGAGTGGAAAAGACCCACCCTCACTGGTGTGGGCTGACACCACCAAATCCCTCAAGGGCTCCATGGAACAAGATATTGGAGGAGGGGACCTGCTCTGCCTGAGCAGGGGCTTCCACCTTCCACCCTCAGATGTCATTGGAGCTCCAGGTCCTCAGGCCTCGGACTCCGGGACCTACATCAGTGGTCCACATTCCCACTCCAGTTCTCAGGCTGAATTCACCACCAGCTCTTGGTTCTCCAGCCTTCAGACAGCAGATTGTGGGATTTCTCTGCCTCACAATCCAGTGAGCCAGTTCCTCTAATAACTCTCCTCATACACACAGACATACACACACACACACACTATTGGTTCTGTTTCTCTGGAAAACCCTGACTAATCTATTAGTTTAATTCAACTCTTTATTATTATTATTATTATTTGCCTCTGCTTCCAAAGAGCTATATGTCATTATATGAACACGCATAACTGTGCAGACTGGTTTTACTTTCCCTTCATGACCACAGACTTTGAAAGTGACCTATTAGCCATGCCTGGCAATCTTACTCCCTTTTCCTACGTCGGTGGTTTTCCAGTATTGTCCTACCTCAGAGTCACCAGGACGCTTGTTAATGTAGACTGTTGGCCCCATCCCCAGAGGTTTCAATTCAGTAGGTCTGGGGTGGGGCCAAGAATGTGCATTTCTAACAGCTTGGCAGATGATGCTGCTGAGATTGGCCTGGAGCCCTCCCCTTGAGAACCACAGTCTTAGTCTTAGAAAGATTCTTCTTTCTCTTGCTCCCCTAGGTGACTATGGTGTTTTGAACCTCCTCTACTCTCAAATCTCCCCCAGTGGAGACTACGGAGGGAGCCACCACACCCTGTACACGTTTCCGCTATTTATAAGGACACCAATCACATTGGGTCAAGGACCTACCCTACTCCGGTATGACTTCGTTTTAACACAGAGGCATGCACGCAGGGGAACGCCATGAGAAGATGAAGGCAGAGATCCAGGAGATGCTTCTACAAACTGAGAAAAAACACAGATTTCCAGCAAGTGACCAGAAACGGGAGAAGCGGGAAACAGCTTCTCACACACTCCTCAGAAGGCACAACCGGGTCAACGATGATCTCTGACTTCTCTCCTCCAGAGCTGCCAAACGATGCATTCCTGTTGTGGAAGCTGCCCAGTAGGTAGCACTGTGCCGCGACAGCCCCAGCCAACAAACGCAAATGACAACTTCTTCCTTCTACTTGTTCTAGCCAAAAACTGTAGACTCATCCTTGAGTCTTCTTGCTTCCCTGCACCTGCTGTCGACATATATACAACATGATCACTTCTCACCGCCTGCCCTGCGCCTACCCCGGCCCCCGACACCGGCAGCCCCCTGACCGGTCTGCCTGCTCCTCTTCATGGTTCCCACCTTAACCACACCTTTTGAAATGTGTCAGATCACATCATTACACTTCTCAAGACTCTCTGATGGCTTCCCGCCTCCTTCAGAGTCAAGGCCAAACCCTTCGCAGCAGCCTCCCTCCAGCCCACCTCTCCGACTCCCGCCCGCCCTCTCCCCAGGTTCTCTGTTCTAGCCCCACGGCTCTCATCCCTGCTCCTCCCTGAACATTTCAAAGATGTTCACACATTAGGTCCTCGGCCTCTGCTATTCCCTCTGCCTACAACCCTTTCTCCAGCTACCTGCAACCCTAGGTTGTCCCGCAAATGTCTGCATCTCTGGCCGCACCCCTTTCCTTCAAGCATTTGCTCAGTGTGCCTTCTCTAGTGACACCCACAGCAGCTCCTGCCCCCTGCCGCCCTCTGTCCCGTGCCTGGCATCTAGTTTCCTTTTCTTCCGAGCCCGCGCCGGGCAGCCTGCCCGCTCACCCACGCACCGCGGCCCTCCCGCTGGAACCCAAGCTCCATGAGGGGAGCAGGGGCTTGTTTTACTCGCTGGGCTTTCCGACGGCCAAGAACACTGCTGGGCACAGAGCAGAGCTCAGTAAATTGTGTTGGATGAACAAAGCCCACTCCCCTCCGCCTGCTCCGGGGATGCTGAGCGTTAGTCACCCCCATCCCGGGCCTCGAAGATGAGCATGCCGGCCTCTTCAAACGCCATCACTTAAGCACTCATTGGTACTGTTTCTGGAAGTCTCCGAGGAGAAGTCAAATAGTGAATAGTCTCGAAATCAGGCTTTCTCAGGGATTGTTCCCAGCAACCGGCACAGCCCCCGAGAGGACACCTGACGTCAGAAACAAAGAGCCACTGCCCTGAGAGTGACTGTAACTTATACTTTAAACTGAAGGATGCTTTATGTCCTTCAAAGGCAGCTTTTACGAATATACTCTATTATACATCATTAACTACTCCATAACATTATGTTAAAAGTTAGCAGAGTTCTCAAAATAATGTCTTTAATTATTTTCTCATGTTTGAGCCCAAATTATAAAATTTGGAATTTTGCAATGATCCAGCCATATTTATATTTCTAAAGGGCAAAATAGCAAAGATGTGAACCTTTTGGATTCAGTAAGTTCCAGAATGATTTTTTAAAGGCGATTCTATCACAACCCACCTTAGCAGAACGTTTTCTGTTTTAATTTTTCATATTGGCTTGGTTTTCCCTGTCATTTTTGATGCATCCAACATTTGATGATATTCAAGTAGATCATGCCATCCAGCTGTCCTATTTTTTTCCTTTTAAATTTAGTGGAATTCTTTGCACTGAAAATAAACTCTGATTTTTGCTATTGTTGTTATTTTAATGTTGCATGTTAATGAAAACAGGCTTAGACTTACCGTCCTAGGAAAGGCGAGAGAGACAAGGGGACTTGATGAGGAAGGGACTCGGATTTCTTTCACCAAGGCCTCTTGAGCCATTGTCATGTGAAGGTGACAGTCTCAATTGTGCAGGGAGCCACCTCCTTACTGCCCCTAGGAGCAGCTGCCGGCCTCGGGCTGGACAGCCAAGGGAAGCCGCAGAGGTACCTGAGTGTCAGCGGCAGGCATCGGGCGCGGCCACACGGCCAGTGTAATTGAAAACTCGCTGCCTTCTGGACAGTCTCCTTTTATTACTGCTTCTCAACTAACCAGAAAAGGCAAAGCCCCAAATCTGTTATTTCATGGCCAGAGCGGCTCCCTAGGACCCCAGCTTCACATAGTTTTATTAATTTGTATCTTTTCCCCAAAAATAAATGACTTTGGAGCAAAACTCCAGTTATTTACATTTAAAACAGCATAAGGAATCAGGCTGAAGTGTCAAGCAACACAAAGGAAAAAGGACTACAAAGTGAATTAATATTTATTATCTTTATTTCTATGTCATCAGCATATAATTAAAGATCATTCATAATAGTGGGTAATTTGTCCCCACTGATACCTTTAAAACAACAGGGGTAGGAGTAGAAGCTTGTCTTAAATATTTACTCAACTTATTTCTGTCCACAAATGCTGCAAATAAGGCTCTGATTAAACCCAATAAGTCACATGTATGATAATTAATAAAATATGCATACTACATCATCAGAATTAGTACTTAATATTAAAATATGTAGGCAACTATCTTATCTTTTGACTTTTGGCAAGATAGTTGCTAATATCCTAGTCTAATTTCATGGAAATGTTTCTCTGAGCCTCCTTAAAATGACAAATGGTAAATTCTAATTTAAAGTAGACACAAAGCTTTGTTTTATAGGGCATGAGTTTCACAATTTGAAATATAAAGTTAACAGGACAAGTTCTGGTGACTGCAAGTTCTTGAATCCAGAGTGTATTCTACTCCAGCACTAAATGAAAGGTGCCCTCAATATAGCCAGAGAACTGAAAAAACAGATGCCCATTGAATTCCCCCCAAATTTAACCAAAGCCATCTCCTATCTCTTATTTATTTCAAGCCAGTTGGGAGAATTTATTTGCTCAGTTCCTGGAGAAGAACCATTGATTATGCCACTTTTTACTTGTTGCAACTGCTAAAAGTAAAAAGGAAATTTGATCTCCATAACTTGGGCCTAAGCAAAACCAGAATCAACAGCTTGTGGTATGAATTTCCAAGAGCAAGTATGAAGTATGTCAAAAAATGTACAATGATGATTACGTTGTTTCTACAACTTTTGCAAGACAGCAAGATTTCCTTCTACGAAAAAACACAAGATTTCTCTAATCTTTACAGAGATACAAGTTCATATAACAGATGAGACAAGGAGAAAAGGCAGGAGTAGAAACAGCAAAAGGGGAAGTTTTTCTCGTTAAAGCTGGACGCACAGTTTGTATTCAAGAAGAGCTTGACGTTTCAACTGAACAGCTGGAATGTATTTAGAACGGGGGATTGATTCGTGCCCGTGCGATCAGGAAACTACTCAGAACTTTACTGATGTAAAACGTCTTGCTAAAAGTCATTAGTGCATTTTCCATATTAACTAAAAGCAGCATAGATTCTCAACATCTCTGAACGTATCTCCAAAGACTGAAGATTGTGCACATCAGAAGTTTCTCATTTTGACCCTCAGGAGTCATTGTCTAGGACCAGGTATTTCATGGTAGAAGGTATTTGAGATTAAACAAAATCACTTTATTGTTGGATCTAATCTCAAAAAAGATAATACATATTTTTTAAAATAATTAAAGAACAGTTTAAATAATAAAATAAAAACCATCCAAAAATGTTCTCACTTGAGTTAGTAATTGGCTGCATATTCAAATACCATCTTTGATCTTCTTGCCAGTAAATAATGGGTTCATGATCTCAGTTTTTCGGGTTCAAATTGTGTTTTAATGTTTTCTTGATTCTACAATTGCTTGTGTTATTTGTGGTTACTGTTGCTTTTAATCAGTTGCTAGATGGTCTTGTGGATTTTAATTCTTGCTCCATTTAATTTAAGGGAATAATCGGTTTTTATTTATACCAGTGATAAACCAATATTAAGCAAAGGAAGTCTTATTTTTTCCATAAGAGAGAATTATATTAAGATATCTACACTCTCTCCCACTTCATATTTCAGGGCTGACAGTTAACTTTTTGAGTCTTTTCCCTAGTTTATTATAGGTAAATAATTTTGCAGAACTACATCCTATGTGGGATCTGATTCCAAATCTCATGGAAAAAACAAAAAGCATTAATCAAAATTACCCCTGAAAATTTCTAGGAAAACACACTGCTAGAGGCTGAGAAAGACTTCAATAAAACTAACAAATTCAGGTTTTGCTTTGAAATGTTGAGAGCAAAGCAATAGCTGTTTCTGTGGTTGAGTATCAGATGCAGGAAATGGCCTGCCATGAGGGCCCTGGTGTACAAAAGTGACTGTCCTTAGGCACTTGAGCCACAGGGCAGGAAGATGCTCACACTCCGAGGGTCATGTGGGACCCGGGCCCTTCTCAGGAGACTGCAGAAGTGCCTTCCATCTCCTGTTCCTGAGGACACATGCCTTGAGCTGTGTGGCAGGTGGAATTAATAACATCATTTAAGTTTGGTTCCCATCCATTTTGGGGAGTGTGGAAATCACATAATGCTACATCCATTTAAGGCACACCTGGTGTTATATTCACCTGTTTTCTTTCATGAAAGGTAACAGTGACATAGTTAGAAAACATAATCCCTATTTATTTGAATTTAATTTCAATCTATTTTAATCATATTTTCAGGGCTTATACCACAGCCTCCCCATTTGTGGATTATTTATACCAATTGCGTCTTCATATAGACTTCCAGAGAAGGAAGGTAGAGAGAACATACACCACTTGACATTGAATATTCGGAAATTTGGTTTCATTGACTTCACACACAAATAACAACTTGAGAGTTTTTAATTCTCACTTGATGTAGCAATAATATTACCTGTCTTTTTAGTTTATTTCCTTAGTTACAAAAATTCCCTTTATGTCTCAGGATGTTGTCATAAAATAATTTTTTATTTCAGAGACTTTTTTTTAATTTTCTTGAATGGATGATGTATATTTGATAAATTGTTTCCTGATGTAAATCTTCAAAAATATTCCCATTAATATATCCTGCTTGTTATGTTTATTTTCTTCTATTCCTGTTCCTGAGCGGTTTATTTATTTTTGGAAAAAAAAGCAATTCATTTTTTGGCCACCAACTGACCCCAAAATAACATGGGTCACTTTGTGTCTGTGCCTTCCTGTCTTCACCTGCCTGGACCCCATTTGGGTTCTCTCTTCACAGCAGATGGGAGCTGACTGAGGTTGTTTATGTGACCTGTTCAGGGATGCACCTGCTTCAGGAAGGCGGGATGGGTGTCCCAGCTCTAGCGGACAATTTGGGGATCTCCTCCCCCGTGTTCTGAATTCCTGCCACACTCCCTGCACTAGAAGAGCTCCACCTGTCATGGACATTTTCCGTGGATTTTTCCTATTCCTTCAGTTTAGGTGTACAGTCTATTTCATGAATAGAAACACTGTGTTTTGAAGGCTCTTTGTCTGATGTGATGATGTGAGTTTTCTGTTGCTTTGGTTGCTCTTGGTTTTTAGTTTTGAACAAAAGGTTTTTGGAAACTTCCTGGCTTTTCCCAACATAAATTGTTGCCTTCAGCCTTCAACAGCCCTGTCCCCCGATCAGACGTGATCGTCCAATGTCAGAGGAAATCACTCTGTTGTCAGCAAACGGGACGCTCCCCTGTGGCTTTGCGTTTCCCTCCCGTTCCGCTGTGGAAGGTGCTGTCGCCTGCGGAGGAGACAGGAGCTCCGGGTGTGCATCTCCAGGCTCAGCCGGTCCCTCTGGGTTGCCAGGCTTATCCCCGAAAGTGAATTTTTAGAATTCCCTACACTTATCTCCTACTTTGCAATATTATTCTCGTGGGGAATGGAATTGCATCTGTATGTCCCGCATCATGTTCACATCACTGCTTTGGTGGAAACTTCTCAATATGAGCGTCATGACCTCAGAACCCTTCCCTGGTTCTGCACCGGGGGCCTTCATTTGCCATTTTTACTTTCTCTTGTTTGTTTGTTTAGTCAGTTTTGGCAAGAAGTGTATTAACGATGTATATGGAAAATGCCAGTGTTCCTGGAATTCTATCATTTCTTCTTAATAATCTGCTCAAACTTGTGTAAGTTTTTAGAGAGTTTATTTGTCCTGAATCCACTTGGCCCGTATGAAGTTTCGTACATCCTTGCCCCCCAAACCCTGGAAGTGCAAACCCCTCACGGGCAACTCTGCCTTCCCTCTCTCCTGGGGGAGTTCCCACCTACTTTCACATTGCTCTGGGTTGGAGTCAGGTGTCAACACTTCTGTCCTGAGATTCAGAACATGTCAGGTTCTCCTGAGAATTTCCTTCTCGGGTCTGGGTGGTCTGTGAGTTTCCACAGCTCAGCTCCCAGCCAGGCAGGGCAGTCTGGGATGTGAGAATACAGTGAGAGATGGGTTTCGTGTTCTGGCCAACAACCCCCCTCTTAATGGGTGGGCATCTTGGCACCCCATTCCTTCTCTTGGGGAGAAGAGAACAGAAGCAAAATAGTGCTCTCTACTCATACCTTGAAAAAAATTTTACTTGTGATGCATTTCAAGGTTTCTTTTAAGAAGATATGAGGCGAGGATTACTGGGCTGACCTTTCTGAATACCTGTTAGCAAGCTCGGTCAGGACGCATCTAACTTGCAGTTAAAACAACGCAGGCTTCAAACTAAGAGATTGTATAAAGTACAGGAAAGGAGGCACTGCCTGGCAGGGTTACTGCTGTCAAAGCTGCTCACCTGAGCCAAGCCCCAGCCCACTGGGATAAGTTAACAGCTTCCATCACTGGAGGCAGGATGAGCGGTCAGCCACTCCCTCCCGCCAGCCCCCATGTGTGGAGGAGGAAGGAGATGAGTGAAGAGGACATTGGGAATTCCTCTTTAGAAAGAAAGTGGGAGGTCTAGAAGGGAGGCATCCAGATGGCGGGAGAGGGAAGGCCACCCATCATTAGTAACAAAATGTGTTTCTTATATGGCACTATGGAGCATGCATTCACTGAAGGACACTTGAGTATTTTAATTTCCTTTTGAACATTCTTTTGCCCACTAAACATTTCTCTTGTCTTTTTCTTATAAATTTATTTTTCCCCTCGTAGTCAAAAAATCAGAGAGCTCTCTACTCACTTTACAGAAGGACACTTTCCAAAACTAGCAACAACCCAATGCTATTAAGCTCATTATATTTCACTTGGGTGCTTCTGAAATAAAACTACCTAGTAAAACCCACTATGTGTTCCAAAGTATCCCAAGATTAGAATCCCTTATGGATCTAAGCTTGGAACAAAATTATCATTTTTGTAATTCAAGAGCCAATTTGAAATAGAACTACCAAAAGATCCTGGAGATGCTAGTGTTTCAAGGCTTTTGATCAGAGAAACCAATCAATTAAAAGGTTTGGAAACATTCCAGCCCCTGGCCTGAGAGACCCTGCTGGGTGAGATGGGGCCAAGTCCAGCCTGGCCTGCAGTTCCAAGGTACGGGACCCTCATAAATTAGCTGGGCTGCACTTCCTGGCACGACATCTCCTGGCAGCAAGGTCCTCCTCCTAATGTCTTTTCAGCATGGTCCAGACGGAAACCACCTCATGGGGGGGAAAAACATCTTCTCAGCTCCTTTTCAGCTAGATGTGGGTTATCAAGAAGTGTCTTACACATACTTACCTTCCTAAGAATTTTCTTATTACAAAGGAGCCTAGTGAACACAGATTTGCATTGGCACGCCTGTGATACAATGCTGAAAAAATTTACGCTTCTTCAGAAGTTCACTTTAATGATATGCATCATTGGCTTCATTCCAGGGCGTAGCTTAATAACTCATGCCAAACACTGGTAGGGAGAAAAAAAAATGACAGCCCTTTTCTGTACATCTGAACATAGGAACTGTAATTTTTAATAGAAAGAATTTTGTTTGTAGGTTAGTGATCTGAGCCCATTTTGTAAAACTGTTTATGTTGTGTGCTGAAAGGTGGTCCCAGAACATCACAAGAGGCTGTACAACTTCTATGTCAGTTTTGAACAATGGGCTCTTATGATAATGGGCCTTCTGCTGGAAACATTAGAGACACGACCCTGTTCAGGGATCCCAACCAGCCCAGGAACGTGACACGTACTCCTAGGCCATCGCCAGGGAGACTTTCATAACTGAGCGTTGCTTCTGAGAAGAGCTGTGTTTGGTCGTTTCTCCATAGCTCGCCGTTATTACTAAGAGGGATAAATGCTGGATGCTTCGCAATGAAACTTGAGATGTGCCATTGGAGGAACAATTATCCAAATCACACTGGAAAAAACAGAATAGAGTGATGATTTGTGTAGAAACACAGCATTTGACCGCGACCTAGCTGGTTTGAGACTTAAAGTGTCGTGAGCTCCTTCGTGAACACGTAAGGCATTAAAAATACAGTTATACATTCAGAAAATCCTCACCCCTCCACCAGCCTTGGAAAGGAGCCATTTGCCCCCTTTCGCAGCACCCAGGCTCAGGAGAAGCAGCTCCGTTAAAACTGCTTTGGAGTTTAGACTTAACATTTTCTAATAGCCGATACCAGCTGTCTGGCTCGGTTTCATCAGACTGAACTCTCTGTCCAACTGTGACCAGATGGCGGCAGCGCCATGGCGGTCTGGGACCGCAGTGTCTCACCCTGGAATCTGAGATGCTGAGTGACGCTGTGGCTCCCCCAAACCACAGCCCCTGTCCTCACTCCACTCATCGGCCTTAGCCGACATCCCTGTATTTATGTTCTCCTTACCTGAAGCCAGACATGGACACAAAGATTTTCCTCTTGTGGAGATCAGTTATCAGATGCAGTTTCAAGGGACATTACACGGAGCAGCAGCTGTCTGTGTCTAGAGTGCACAGCACAGGGAGGTGCATTTGAGCCAGACAGCACCGCGGATCTCTGCCGCAGAGATGGGGGTTTGACTCGCAGACTATGGTTAGCGTCCTGGTTAAATGTTAATTTGGGAGAAGGTGACAGCAACTAGAATACACTGAGTAGTTTTCTCTGGAATTAATCCTAATATCTATTTAATTAAACACCTTTTTGGATGGTTTTTGATGAAGTGGGTCTCTTAATAATTTAAAGGTGCACATTCCAATACAGTGGCCACCAGCCACATGTGACTATTTATACTTCAAGGAAAAATTTAGATCCTCAGTGGCACTGGCTGCATTTCAAGTGGTCAATGACCACATATTTGATAGCCCCACTGGTGTGTACAGGCATAGGACATTCTGTTATTCTGGAACATTCTACTGAAAAGTAAATACCTAGAGAAGAGCAATAACTTCAAATTAAAAAAATGGCCATGAAATATACAGGATGGATTTCAGCAAGAACATGTATAATATAATAAATGTATGCAAAAGGAAAGACTATTTTATTCCAAAATATGAACTGCAAACACACTGGCAAGAGACAGCTGGAGTAAGGAAGGGTCTCGGTGACTGCGAGTGGTATGTGTGTCAACAATTCAGCAGGATTCCAGAAAAAGGCAAGGTTCTCTTGGGAGAGATGAAAAGAACAGGGCATAAAATAAGGAAAAAAACAGAAGATCAAATATTTCTTGCATGTTTGCTGTGTGTCTGTGGCTGTTGGGCACTGCTGATGGAGTGGGGTGTAGAGTATGGTCCCTGACCACAAGGGAGGCACTGAGAGAACTGCTTTAGCTTCCCAGGTGTCATCCATTTCATCCTCAGAACTACCTTACGAACAAGACAGGTACTAATACCCCCATCTTATGGGTGAGGAAACCAAGCATTAGTTGGCCCAAGGTTGTATGACCAGAGGCAAAACCAGCAGGGTGACACTCCTCTGTCCTAGCACAGAGTCTCTGTGAGCCCTTCACATAGGAGCCTGGTCTGTCCTGCTTTGGGTCCCCAGCATCAAAGATGTAGTTAGTGCATTTGACATTAAGAAGTAGGTCTACTTGTTGGTTCATTATTATTTATTATTAATCATTTATATATGTGCTTTTATTCCTCCCCAAATAAACTATTAACTGCTAAAAATCAAGGGCTATTGTACAATTTGTTTTCCCAACACCTTAACACAGTGCTAAAACATAGCTGGTATGAAATTTATTTTATATACATATTTGCATTATGTATAACAGCTAACATTTATTTAGCTTTTTACTATTTGCCGTTATGCCAAAGATGCCAATCTTACCTATCACCCCACATTCCCCTTGGAGAACGTCTGCTTTGACCAAAATCCCTGCTGCCCTACAAAGCCATTTTGAAATATCGAATTTCTCCATCTAATCCAAATCACAACTGACTGGGCTGGAAGGGGCCACAGGACCCGAGACCTCATGGTGCCTCACCATCTAAAGTAGAAAGAAAAACAGGCAGAGCAGCTCCTAGGAACTGGATATAAGGAAAAGAGCAGTTACGTCACTGGCTGGTGCCACCGCGGAAAGGTCACGTCAGACCAGGCTGCAGAGCGAATGGCTCCCTTGTGCTTGTCTGACTCATGGGGATAAGAAATGCCCAGTAAGTAAAGAAGGAATTCTGGTACAAAGGGGACAACAAAGCAGATGGATAGAAAGAAACCAGGATGCTGGAAAAAGGAATCGGTTAATTCAAATTCTTGATTCTAAATCCCAAGGGGTCCAGACAGTGCTTTTATATCCTCCAGTGCTGTGACATCTCTTTGGTGTCCTTGAGCTCCCTCAAGTGTGTCTTTGTAACTCACAGCCAGAGGGTCCTAACCGGAGCCCGAATCCTAAGCACAAGACAACGGTTACCTGTCTTGGCTTCAGTTGATGTGTTTTGTCCCTGAGCTAAATAAGTAAAAGAGAAAAGAGAAGGCATTGAGTGGATGGACACTTTACAGTTTGTAAGAGTTTGGTCCTAAGTCTACTGAACTCTCGAGCTGGTACAGAGTACATGTGAGTCTGGAGGATTATTTTGTCTCTGTAGCTCAGGACAGAGACAAGACATTTGCTAGGGGAGGCTAAAATATAGACCCAAAATATAAGTAGGGGCTAACATGAAAGTTTATCTCTCTCCAATGTGGATGCTCCTGGTTGCGGTGGCTCTTTTCCTTGAGGGGATTCAAGGACGCGGGCTTCTTCCCCATATGGCACCACCATCCCTAACCAGTGAAAGGGAAGGAAGCTGGGAGGAGGCCACGGCTTCCAGGAAGGCTGGACCCAAAAGTGGTACCTGTGTCCCTGCTGCATCCCCCTGTTGGAACACAGGCACGTGGGCCAGTTGCAAGGCAGGCCTGGAAAAGTCACTCCCAGCCCGTGTCCATTACGGAATGGAGCATGGACACTGGAGAGTGGCCAGTGCTTCCCATTTCTCTCCCTTGACCCAGCCCGAGTACCTACTTAGCCTTCTAGGGCAGTAAGCCTCTTCCAAGCAGGAGAAATTCCAGAGAGAAAAAGAGGAAAAAGGAGACATAATTCACAGGAAAAAGAATCAATCTACAATGGATATATCCTGTGCAAGATGGAATCAAAACATCTTTATTTTCCATGGTACGAATTCTGTTGTTGACTCTGTGAACACATTGTGTTCCCTCTGGACTGAAATACACATCAGAGACTCCCTTTTAGGCGAAGATGGGGAAAGTGAGATCTTAGACTCATCCACATTTGCCACATTTGAGGGACCACCAACATTTATCATTTACAAAGGATTTTCATTACATTATCATATTGGATCCCCACAAAGACATCAAGAAATAGGTATAATCATCCCATCTAATAGAAAACTAAATTACATCTCAAAGAGATGAATGGACTTGCTGGACTTCACTTCCCTGGGTGAAATGGAGATTTAAGCGTAGGTCATCCTATTCTAAGTTGTGTGTTCTTCCCACCAACCCATGCTGATAAGAGTTTTAATAAACATCTTCCTTGAGCCACAGATCTTAAAATACAGTCATTCATGTTTTTCAAGCAACTCCTTGGACCCAGACTATAGGGATAGGGGCTGGGGCAGCAGAAAACTGGAGCAAAGTGTTCGCAGGTGAAGGACTTTAAAACAGATGCTCCCATCCAGCCGTCTTGTCCAGTGCCTGCTGGCTGCGGAGACACTCTCGACCGCAGAGGCCACACCTCTGGGTAGTTGGAAAGTTCCTTGAAGGAAGCACCTGGAGACACTTCATCATCTGATGACAATCCTAGACCCGGTCTTTGAGATTATGTTTGCTGTTTTAGCTTTGTGGATACCTTATCGTTGATTATTCTGAATGAACCGTACATTTAATGAAAAAAGAATTTTTGGAGTCTTTGTTTTGTGCCCAGACAGGTTCTGTGCATTTCATAGGAGAATTCTTTTCATACAGACTCTGCCTTCCAAGACTTGCAACTCGTCTGGAACGGCAGCCCAGGGAGCATCCACTGAGGAGGAAGAAGAGGGGCTCCTTCCTGTGCACAGACGTGACCTAAGTACCTGCCGTATTCTCAGCTACAATGCTGTCAGGAACAGAGAGAAAAATTGTAGAGGGTGCTTCCTTTGGGGGCCTAACGTTTCGTATTATCACTGTCTATTTCTAATAAAAGTGCTGAAGATGCCTGTATTGTTTTAATCTGGAACAAGCTAAAACTTGAGAGTATGAGGATCGCAACTTGCTCAAGGCCACACAAACATCAGACCAGGAATCGACGGCGTGTCTTCACGCACGGTACCTGCACCCTCCACGGGAAGGAGATGCCGCTGACGCCACTGGCTGCCAACCGCCGCCCCACCCCCAGCCTTTCCTGCTGGCTGGCTCTTGGACACGTTCTGCTGCGGTGTCTCTGACGCCATCACTCCTGTTTTCATCCTGCCCTCTGGTTGCTCCTTCTTGGTCTCTTTTTCCCCTAGTAAAACATTACATTCTGGAATATTCTGGGGTTCCTCCTTCATTCTTGTCCAGTTGTCATTTACTCTGATGACTTCAGTGCCCCCCCACGACTCACCCACCCAATGTCCTCTAAGCCTTTGCCTCCCCTGTATACCCCACTCTGTGACCAGGCTGATACCTTCACAGGTTCCAAACAGAAAGCCACCTGACCCCTCACCAAGCTGCTTTTCCGTCGGTGTCCCCCAACTCAGGGAAGGGATGTAGCATCCCAGCTGTGCTCGTTCCTGACCATGTGTAGAAGAGATTTGAGCAAACCATCGCAGTTCTCTGGACATGCGGGCAGTAGAGGGGGCGCCTTCCCTTTACGGGGCGAGGAGGCTGGACCCGAATCTCTCCTCTGCCACACCCCAGGTTCAGAGGCCCTGTAAGCACATGGCTTCCATTTCTGTCTTGTCTATATTTGGGGGTGACATTCAAAACCACTACTCTGTGCAATCTTCCATCTCCTACCCCACTGCAAAAACATGACTGTGGGAAAAAACTGTAATAACAACAATAATAAAATGAAGAAATTTAAGCTCCAGCTGATCATTTCTATAAATGAAAGCTTTCTCTCCGCTCTCGCTTCTCTTACCTCTGTCTTCACATATTCTGCAAATTAAGGGCATTGTTCCGCTAACCATATTTTCTTGCTTTCAAAAGATAGAAGCTGTAGAAATTGATTCAACATCAAGGTTGCTGATTCAGCAAAAAAAAAAAAAATGCCGTGGACCACAGCAGTCCCTTTGAAATGGTTTCCTTTAATGAGGTAACCAGCCACAGACAGGAACAAGATGGCCTGGGGGAGGGGAGCGCTGTGTAAATGAGGACTCTTTCCCCGCAGCATGAAAACACCTGATCCGGCAGAATTTCCAGCCTTCATTGATGGCGGCCACCTCACTCGCACCACGCCCTAGTGTGAGGCTCGTTGTGGGTTTCCCAGTCGCCCGGCCCTTTAATGTACTGGGTACTGCTCTGAAAGCATATTCAATTACATTCCATTCCATTTCTTTCAAAGTTCCTCCCTAATTTGCTTGATTTTTTTTTTTTCAGTGCTTTGAAAATAAGGCATCACGTGAATAGTTTTCAGGAAATGATCGGACCAAATAGGGCATCAAACAAAATGCATTGTTGAAGGTTAGTCTCCTGCTTAACGTCTATCCTCTCTCAGATGTGCGTTCACGTATAAAACTGGAGGGGGGAGGAAATGCAAGCCATAAAGAGCTGCCTGGACGCGCTCTGCCTTTAGAAGCTGGGAGATGTGCAGAGAAAGTTCAGCTTTTAATATTTCAGAAGAGAGCACAGCCACCCAGGGCGACTTCATTGCATGATTTTTTTATTTGAGTAGCATATTCCTTGAGTAGGCAATACCACCGTCCTAAAAAATGTACATTTTTCTCCAAGGCACAGCACAATTTGAGGCTATGATCTAATTCTTGCAGATTCCATTAGTGTGTATGTTTTTTAATTCTAGTTAACCACGACCCCCACCACCACCAAAAATGCCTTCACATTTACAAGCAGTTTCCTTGACTTGCTACTTTCCTTGTGATTTAGTGAGACACTGAGGCCTGTATTGTTTCTAGCAGACATTAAAACTTAACAGAACCTCAAATAAAAACATTTTTTTTGTGTGGGTTTTGATTTATTTTTCATTTGCTTAAAAAGGTAACAAGTTGTCCTCCATCTGTATAAAATGGCCACTCTGGCTATTCTTTTTGGTTTTTGCTTGTTTGTTTTTTTTCTTAAAGATTAATACAGGATTAATTAGTTTCTTCCACCCCCAAACAGGGATCGTTTCCCAAACACACATGGCGGCCTGGCGTGTGCGTGCTCGCGCACAGTGTGAGAAAGACTGATGCATGGGTGATTAATTGGGTTCCTAGAAGGGTCTTGGGACATGATAATTCTTTACGGGAAATGGGATTAAAATTTGACACTTCTATAATTTTCCCTCTTTGTAGTGAAAATTTCATTTTTCATCAGTTGCCCAAATAATTCCATGTGCAGTCATCTCTAAATTAATCTCGAATTAATTTTTAAATCTCCTGTCTTCTGATACAGAATTTGCTGTAAGAAAATGCAGAAGAGCCAATCTCTCATTAGACAGGGGTGAAAGGGGTCGCAGACGCCCCTGCCATACTGAAAACGAGGGCCCCACATCTGGCGCAGGCCGGCGTCTGGAATCTTAGTGCACATCCATGCATCCGCTTGTCCTGCAGAACACGCCCGCTCAGGACGGCTGCGGGCTGAAACACGAACCCGGGAAACTGAGAGCCGGCATAGGCTGTTTGCGCAAGGAGCTGGTTTACTAGGCGCTGCGCAGGTCTGGAGCCCACAAGAAGTCTCCTCTCAAGCTGATCTGTCACACGTTTAACAAGCTGTGTGAAATATAGCCCATCGCATGCAGAAAGAAGGAGAGCAGTCCCCAGGTATCGGAAAGACCTAATACTTTCAGCGCAGGGCATGCTGCATTACAAGCTGCAGGCCCCTTTGAAATCAGAAGGAAAAACACACACACTCCCATTACATTTTACTCCGAACTCTGCTGAGGCAAGGACTTCCTGCTCTTTGTACATGTCCTTGTCCACGTCTGGACATGGCCTCAGGCATTTCTTCTTTCCACAAGCCAACTAACAATGCAAATTCAATAAAAATTCCAAGGTTACCCAAATGGCAACACAAGAAGGTACAGGAGTGAACTTCAGGTATGTGCTGAGGTCTGGCCCTCACCACGTTTAAACAGAGCAGCCTCCGAAACTTGGCAGAGCTCAGGCAGTGGAGTGCGTTTGGCTCATCTGGGTCGGCGAGTTCCAGCCATGAAAGCCGGTGCTAATGGAGGCGAGGTCGCAGGTTCAATCCTCATGGGAGCCAGTTCACTTTCAACAGAGGAAAACTACTCAGAAACCAGAGACACCTCCTGACCCCAGTCACTGACCACAAGAAGGATGGGGTGAAAATGATGCTGGCGCAGCGCAAACCGTCCCCTAACAGCTCAGGGCGCAGCAGGGGGAGCCAGCACCTTCTGGCTGGGCTTTTGTGAGAAGGCCCTTTGGACGAGTGCACAGAGCTTGGGTCCCCACGATCAGATGTGCGGCCGTAGGGCCCTTTCTGCTCAGGGAATTCCTCTGACCTCTTTAATGCGCTCCAGAAAGGCTCAAGTGAGCCTGCCGGTGAGTAGATTGATGCTCGGGGGGCCCTGCTTGGGGAGGGGGCTGGGGACCCAGAGCTCGCCTGTCTGCAGGGCTGAAGGAGGGAGACTGTTGAACTTCACAGACTTCCGGGAAAACAGGCGGCCAGGGGGGTAGAGGGCAAGGAGGGGGCCGGTGTGTTTACCCAAGTGCTCTGGCTGCTGGAGGAGTTTTCGCTTGGGTTTGTGTTTTCAGATGGAGCCTGAAGGGTTTCCCCTGGGCTAGAGCAGTCTCATCTGGTACACTTGCTTCCGAGCCCAGTCAGACTTTTCAGGACTCTCCGTGGGACAGACCCTGCTTACACACTTGACAACTAGCCCATGAAAAACTTACCTAACACAGCACAGGAGCACAGCCAACCACAGTACGTGTACGTGGCGAATTTGTGAATCTATCATTAGTTTGCACAGATAAGTCCAAGAAGGGGTACTGGCAGGGACTGAGCACTTGCCGCAGACAACACTGTGCGCATTTTCTCATTGAAAATACTGCCCAGAACAGGCCTGTGAGCTCTTAGCACTGTCACTTTGCAGGTGGGAAACTGAAATACCGCTGTACACGGTAAAGATGAGACTCAAAATTCCCATCTCCTTTTGATAAGGAATCTAGGATTTTTGCCTCAGTAAAATTGAAAGTGGTTTTTTTTTGTCTTTGTTTTGCCTTAAAAAAACCAATATAAATATACGGAATTAGACCTCCATTGCTATTTCATTATTATGAGATCAAGAAATACATTATCATAAAAATAAAGAGAAAAATAATATACTGGTATAAACAATCACAATACCTCTGCTGTTTTTAAATAAACAAAACTGATTTTGTTTACATCTATAACAGAAAAGTAAGTTAATAGGCTGACTTCTTAGAAAAGACTCAGAATGGTTTACACAAATGTGTCCTTTGAAATGTTTATGTGCGATAATCAAAGAAAATGGGAAATAAAAATACCTGTATGAAAAGTGATCCAGTCAACTAAAATTACTGCAAAGCCAAAGCATCCATCACTGTTTTGAGCAAGGGGGCAGTGCCCCCAAACGCATGTATTATTTTATTCACCCATGGCTTCATTTTCGGGGCTTTGGCTCAGCTGTGGGTGCACATGACTATAAAGAGGCCAGCCAACTCCACCAAGAGCTGCAAACTTAACCCCAAGCTGTAGGCAGAGCTAATAAAAACCAGGCCCACCAGGCCAAACACCAGACACACACAAAACCCAGCTTCAATTATTTTAATGTTTCTTTCTTCTAGTTCTTTTTCTTTTTTTTTCCTCCTTCATTTTAAGGGTCATCAGAAAGCTCCTTCCAGCTCTGTTCCAGAGTAAATGAAGTCATTATACAAATTAAAAAGGACACAGTTTAGAGGCAACTTTATCTTTGAGCTAAGAGTTTGAGAATTATGAACATATTTATTATTCAGAGTCATCAGAAGAGGAGGAATGGAAAATGCCTGCTTACGACATCTCGTTTCTACGTAAGTCATGGATGTATGCCGTTTCCCTCCTTATCGTAAACTGACATGTCTTTTAATTTATATGTATCTTTTCAGTTCTATTTTTTTAAAAAAACAAAAACAAAACTAATGCAAAAAAATTGGCTCTCAAGCAAAAAGATGCTATAAAAGGCCTAGATGGAAGGACAGGGAAGAAAGAAAAAAGGTAAACTAAAGAAAGAGCAAACGCTATCAACGCATCTTCTTCTGAGTCTACAGAAGTAGGTGGAGCCACAGTGACATCAACGTGCTCTGTAATCCCACACACCTAATGTCATTCACGCACAGTTCAGGGAGGCAGTTTGTGTTGTACAGGGAGCATGACTTTGAAATTAGAAACTCTCAAGTTCAAATCCAGGGTCTGCTATTTATGAACTCTGCGGTCTCAGCCAAGTTACATCATTTCTCGCAGCCACTTCTGTACAAAGAAAGAGTATCTCTGCCTTCTAGGAGAGTTGTGGCAATTAACAGAATTTTCACAATTTAAAATCCTAAATGATATTTTGTACATAATATGATATATGTTAAACATTTGTGTCCTCCTCAAAAGACATGTATGTTGAAGCCCCAACTTCCAGTGTTGGGGTATTAGGAGGCAGAGCCTTTGGAGGTGATTCAGTCATAGGGTGCAGCTCCCATGAATGGGACTAATGCCCTTAGAAGAAGATGGGAGAGAGCTTGCTGCTCTCTGCTGTCCACGTAAGGACACAGCAAGAAGGTGGCTGTCCGCAAACCAAGAAGAGAGTCCTCACAAGAACCCAACCATGCTGGCACCCTGATCTCAAACTTCCAGCCTCCAGAACTGTGAGAACATAAATTTCTCCTGTTTAAGCCACCTGTCTGTGCTCTTCTGTTGGAGCAGCCCAAAGGGACTAAGACATAATAAGTCGATAATAAACAATAACAATCATTATGGTTCTTCTTTGGTATTTGGCAACTGGGTAAATAAATATCAGAAAGAGACTTTCTTTCCTTACCTGGCTAACTCAACAGGATTTATCTAGATTATAACAAATCCAACAAACAGGTTTAATATTCTATACTTTTTTATTTTTCTGCAAAATTTCTGGACCTTGTCATTTTCTAGAAAAAGCGGATTGTTAGATGAATCACTGTGGCAGGTGGGGCTATAGAAGATGTAAGACCTGGGTCTTGGCCTCACCATTGCCATCTGAATAAGTTGCCCCTCCTCCCCAAATTCACATGTATTTGGAGGTGGGGCCTTTGGAAGATAATTAGGCCTAGATGTGGTCATGAGCATGGGGTCCCCATGATGGAGTTAGTGCTCTTAATGAGAAAAGCAAGAGATACCAGAGCTCTCTCTCCCTCTTTCCCTATCATGCAAGAACATAGCTTGCTGGCAGCCTGGAAGAGGGCCCTCCCCAGAACCAAATATGCCAGCACCTTGATCCTGGACTTTCAGCTTTCAGAATTGTAAGAAAAAACAGTCTGTTATTTATGCCACCTCATCAATGGTATTCAGTTACAGCAACCAGAGCTGACAAAAACAACCATGACTTGGCACCAAGCAAGACATTGTTGTGGATATAATGAGACACTGTTATCTTTATCTTAAAGAGTTCAGAATATGGCAAGAAAGTATGTACATACTAAGTGTAATTAATATGTCATAAATGGTAATTTTACAACAGCACTAGATGTAAAATACCAAAACATCACAACTCAGAGATAGAAGCATTTTCCAGTTGAGATGATCCCAAAAGACTTTACAGAAAAAGATGATATTTGAGCAGGACCTGGAGGGATATTTTGACTTTCAGCAGACAGAGAGATGGGATTGAGGGGTGCAGGGATGGCAGAGAGTGAGAAGGAAAAAAGAGGTCATGGCTGAAAGTGATATCGTGAGGATGACTGCAAAAGTTATGATATTTTAGAAAAATTGGGAGATTATAAAAAACTCAAAAATTAGCTTTCATTTTGGCCATGCAACTTTGTACTTCTTTAATTTGTAATGAGAGACATTTTCTTTTTAAAAATTGCCCACTTTATACACGAGAAATAGAAATAAATGTAAACCATTAAAGAATATATTAAAGAAATAAATGTAATCAGTTCTTATGTACAGAGGAAAACTACACATATTGATACTTCAATAAAATTAATAAGAAAGTGAGCCTCAAAATCAGGATTGATATTGCTCATAGACATGACTCAAATGCCTGTGACTAAGCCCCAGAGGAGAGTCACCTCCTCTTTGCCCCAATTATCACAAGTCTGCATATACCAGAGACAAATGTGTATCCTGGAATTCATCTTCTGATTTCATCTAGATGATTTATTCAAAGCCGGTCAGTGACGAGTTTTGCACGTAATGAGCACTGGAGTACAAGAAAAAGAAATGTTGAGTTCCAATTCTCCATGTCATTTTATCTCCTGGGAATCAGTTTCCTTGGGGAATATAAAGGGGGGAGGAGAAATAGATTCGCATTTGCAAAGTGTGTTTCTGAAGACATGGAGGGGTGTGGCGGGGAGGAAGCGGCTCCGAGGCCAAGGACGTCTGCGATGCTGCTACCGGGCAGCGTCTTGTGGCTACAGCGCACAGCAGCACGATGAAGGTTGCTGAGAACCACAGTGAAGAAAACTGCTCTTCCTTTTACCAAATCTGTTTGCCCCTGGGATCTTTATTTGTATACCGTGAAGGTCACGATGGAATGAAAAATACTAGCCAGATGATTTTGAAGGTCATTACGTTCCAATTTAAAATCATTGAAGTATTAATACCAAGACCAGTTGGCATCTGTAAATTTAATCGAATGTTAAATTTCCCTCTCATTGGATGCTAGTTTCTCAAAATCATGGCCTAAGAAGGGTAGCCAACTCTACCACCCACAGGACCTAGAAGAGAAATCTGAGGGACACCAATGGGGAGCCCAGGTGTTATTTAGAATGATCTGCTGCTCTTCAGCCCTGGCGGACTGTCGACCGGGGAGGTGGGAACGGGGCTCTGTGATGTCTGGTCACCTACCATTTAAGAGAAGACTGCAGTTTGGGAATTTATATAAAACCTCTGCATTTAGCAATGTTGGAAAAGCCCTGAAAATAAATCCTTACGGTTGTTCCCAATTTAGCCCTTTGGTCACGGGCTGTCTTCACTGTGACCAGTGTCTCCCAGCCATGTTTGTGCAGAAGCTCAGGCCCGTGCCATAGGAGCCGTGGTGTCTGCTCAACCCCTGCATGTTTAGCTGTGGTCATGACACCATCATCCCGTCTCTCCAGAGCTTTATGATTTGTTGTACAGTTTCTTGATCATTTGGGGAGATTCTGTAAATGACTTGTAGGTCTCATCACAGATTTACTGTGTCAGAGTTCCTTGCAAGGGGGCTCAGGATCTGCGTATTTGATGAGCTTTCTAAGGGATTTTGATGTGTGTTGATATTCAGAACCACTCCACAAAGCCCTCTCCACCCACAAGAGAACGGTAAGCTAGAAGCTCTATAAGGGACCTCATCAATCATCAATTCCATCATTCTTTGCTTTACAGAAACATCTACTAAAAAGATGCAGACAGTAGGTCAGTGGCAGAAGCCCAGCTAAAGTGTGTGGCTTCCCCAGCTGTTGATCTTGCTACTTCACCCCGTAGGATGCTCAGAGTAGACTGATCATGTTCTTTACCACAGAGTTGCTAGGGAAGGCGGGCACAGCACAGTGACAAGGTGTGAGGATGACATCCAATTTCCAGCTGTCCCCTTAGGGATGTTTGTTCACACCAGAACATCCTCCTTCCACATGCAAAATTTTAAAAATCCCTGAAAGAGACAAAGAAAGTGAAAGCACTTGATGAATAACAACACTTTCTATTTCAGGATGGGCTGAGCAGGCACGTCACCTCACCTTCCATCATAGCACCATCTGGGAACCAGAACGTGGCATTTGGGAAAACCAGAGATGACTGAGAGTAAGAATACTCTCATCAGGAGAAGAGCCCTGTGTCTCCTGTTCCTCTTTTAGCAGTTGGTACAAGTTCAAATTAAAGGAGGCTGCGTGTGAACCACAGCGGATCTAGAACATCCTGTTCAGCGCTCAGTTGACCTGCTGCACACTCACCACCCGGTTCTTGGTGGCAGCAAGCTGGGAGCCGTCACCGCATGGTGCCAATCAGTGGCTCACTCCACAAACGTTAACGTCAGCCTGGGCCTGTGGAAGACCGGGCCTTATCTAAATGAGGCTTCCACCACAGGTCTCACAGATCATCTTTTACAACATACATTTTGATTCCAAATTGAGGAAACTGAGGCTGGGAAGGTGACTAATTCATCCGAGGCCACCTAACTAGCCAGTGTTCAGTCAGCACGAGCTCTGTGTCTGCTCTCCCCACGCGGGGTGGCTGAGGCCCTGCTGAGACCCACACTGGAATCAAGTGAAAACTGAAAAGATTCCCGGAGTTCTCCAACTAACTTTTCTCTTTTAGATAAAGGACAATAACACATGATAAAATAAAAATCATATCCTTTTCGTGAGTGGAGTGCTCTGTGATGGTAATGGAACTCTTAAACAAGAGGAAGATATAAAAGATGAAAAAAACTTGTATAAATCAGAGTGGGCATGACTCTTCATTGACTGATAAATTTTCAACCAGGCAATCATCAAAAGCGAGCAGATCCCAGCTCCACGTAATTCATGAAATCCTAGGCCACACCATGCAATGATTAGAAATGGCCTGACCCAGCTGAAAAATCCCCTCCACCCAGCAGTTCATCCGGAGGCTCCCAAGTGAAAATGGATTGCAAATTGAAAATTTTCAACAAAAACAGTATGCATTTCTTGCCAGAAAAGCAAGCTGTAGCCTCACAAATGACATTTACGAAAGTGCTTATGCGGGGACTGAGCAATGTACAGATGCTTTTCGTTAGGATTACTAAAGAGCATTTTCTAAATATTCAAGTGTAAATCACTGCAGTTATTGCCCATATTTAACATTCAAATGGCCAGAACTGATGGCAGTCTGGAAGATTTCATTTTCTGCGGTAGAGTATTAATATGGTCGTGCACCGTGGAAGCTGGCGAGCCCCGGCCCAGTGCACAGTTGCTGCATTTACTGTTAAATTGAAAGGATCAAATTACAGCCCCAAACCCTGTCCTCCCACAAGCAGAGTCTGCGTCCAGGTTGGCCCTCAGACCACACTGAGCGGGAGCTGCTCGTAAACATTCAAACAGGCTTTCAAGTCGGTTGATTTTACCCAGACAACACTTCCTATCTCTTGATTTCTCACCTTCTTAGAAATAGACCTTGTGAAAGCCCATTCTTAATTAGTTTACTTTAAAATATGTCCTCTACAGCTATTCGGACAACAGGAATGTGATACTTGGCTTGTTTAAAGAGGAATCAACTCATGTGAAACAAATTATTCGCATAAAGCAGAGGATTACAGGCAAAACCTTTACAGTCAGGAGAAGAAAAGCACAAGTTGACCTTGATTTTTTTCTCTCCGTAAATTTAATACAGCTCAAGGAACCACTGATGCATGTGGTACCAAGCATGTGCTCCGGGCTGAGGCGCTGCCCTTTGAAGGTCTTACAGATCTGAGGAAACCCTAGCTTTCCTAATTCCATGGTAAAATCCATGATTGTTCATGCTCTTCTTTGCAGGGAGACATTTCTTGAATTTCTTTGACATTCTGTGATGAATATATCATATTCTCTGAAGAATAAACCTGTAATTTTTTTCTGTTCCTCTTTTTCAATTGTTTGCATCAATATAAACCCCTTTACACTATTATGTAAATAATAAAGATGTAACTTTTTATTATTTATTTATATCGCAGGAATTGGGGACAGAAAGGGCCATTCAGCCCTGCCTGTTCCAAATGTGCCGGTCTCCAGGAGCAAAGGCAGAGCCCGGAACTGCTGTTCCCTGACTCCCTGCCCAGGGTCTTTCTACCAAGGCCACAGAATCTTTGGTGTGTGTCAGAAACTCCTGGGGGGCTTGTCCAGGATGTAAATCTCTCGATCCCCCCACAGAGACGCTGATTCCACAGCCTGAGGTGGGTGCAGGGATCAGCGTCTGAAACAAACTCAGCTTCGGATTCAGACAATCTTTGAAACACATGGAAGCCTGGTACACACACTGCGTCTCAATCCATTATCGCTATCTGTCATGATAAAGATTTTCTTGTTCTTATGATTAATCCAGGAGAAAACAATATGAATTTTCTAAGCACTTCCTCTTTAAAATTATTTTTATCGTGGTAAAATTGTATATATATAACTATTATGTATACATACACACAATAAAATTTGCCATTTTAACTATTTTTAATTGTATAAATCTGTGGCACTAATTACACTCAAAATGTTGTACTATCACATTATAGTAAGAGTTATAGTTGTAATTACTGCCAGAATATATTTCTAATACTTTTTCTTCACTCACAAATAGAAACGTTGTACCCATCAAGCAATAATTCCGCATTATCCCTCTGCTCAGATGCCGGTTACCTCTAATTCACTTTCTGTCTCTATGAATGTACCTATTTTAGATACTTCATGCATGTAGAATCATGCAAAATTTGCTCTTGATTATTTCATTTAGCATAGTGCTTCCAACATTCATCCATATTCTAGAACATATTAGAACTGCATTCCTTTCTATGGCTGAATACTATCCTATTGCAGGGACATGACGCCTTTTGTTTATCCAAATTCATCTGTTGATGGACACTTGTTTTCATCTTTGGGCTATTGCGAATAGTGTTTCTATAAACATTTGCATGCGAGTGTCTGTGCGAGTCCCTGTTTTCAATTCTTTTGTGTCTATACCTAGGAGTGGAGTTGCTGGGTCATGTATTAGTTCTGTGTATAACTTTCTGAGGAACTACCAAGCTGTTTTCTCCTAACACTTTTTTTATAGATCTAATAGAGCCCATCCATGAAGTGGCGATATTGCAATTCAGACTTATTTAATAAATGAACACATGATCATTTTATTTATTAACATTCAAACACATTCTACAAAGACTTGAACTGATTCTTAAAAATGTGTAAAATAAAGTAAATAAACATTAATAAACACAGAGCATACGCTATAATGTAAATTAGAATGAGGAAAAGATAAAATTTATACATGCGGGACATAAGAGATGAAACAATTAGATTCTGAGTCTCCTGGAAACCAATGTGAAAAAGGAAATAGAATTGGACTACATCAGTAGTTCTCTAAAAAGCTATTTAACTCTTTCATGTAACTGACAAGTGACATCAGACATACTACAGAGTAGCTTTGCCTGAAATGCAAGTAGAGATTGTTCCTTAGCCCAATCTCAAAGAGCCTCTGAAAATCCTCTGTGGAACTCAGAAGGCCCCACAGATGGGAAACCAGTGAGCTATCAATGTCTTATTTTCCATCAGTTAAAAACCACCTTAGGAAGGTGATTTACTTCAAGAAAGAAGCTTTTCTTGACATTTATGAATGAAATGAACATCTCAAGTCTAGTTCTAACACCAGAGGGCTGGGGTGGCACTGCCTGACTCAGGCAAAGGGCAGACTCCTCAATATCTCCATGGCCACGTGGTCACTGGTTTGCAGTGCCATTTCTTAAGTCTTTAGTTTAAACCAAATCCATGTCACTGACATTCAAATCTGAGTCTTGCTATCGTATCAAGATGATATGGGACAGTGTCACTCTGCTTGTTGGTCTGACCTGATTCAAATTAACAAACAATATGAATTGTTCAGATGTACCAACCACCTGGACTTCAAGTAAATTTCCACTTTGAGTGTCCCATTGACATGGGCAAATCAGCTGGCTTCCCTACATGTAAAATCCTAAGTCTATGTTGGAAAATATCATTCTCTTTCAAACCTACCTCATGTATTTACTAGGATTAGTGTGGAGACTAAGGAAAGGCTCTGAATGTCTAAGCAGAGTTTTGAAATGGATATTGTTTGCAGATTTTGATCTAGTGAGTATAATTCAAATTTTTTTTGAATTGTTGCCCAAATTTGATAATATTTTATTTATTAAAAATTTAGATTTATGTCTCCTTTTGAAAATTGGAATATGTGGCAATGCCACATTCCCCATGACAGCACTGCTGGAGAGAGGGTCAGCAGTCCCCAAAGCTCATTGTCCCACCTCTGCACCCCTGCATCCTCTGCACCACCTCTACCACCTCCACCATCCCTATCTTCTCCACTGTCTCCACTTCCTCCACCATCTCCATCATCTCCACCATCTTCAACAATTCCACCACCTCCGCCATCTCCACCACCTCCACCATCTCCACCCTCTCCGCCGTCTTCACATCTCAACCCTCTCTACCAATTCCAACCTCTCCATCCTCTCCAGCATCCCCACCATTTCTACATCTCCACCACCTCCATCATCTCTACCATTTCCATCATAACCATCATCTCCACCATCCCCACTCTCTTCATCACCTCCACCATCTGTATCATCTCAGTCATCTCCACCATCTCCATCCCCTCCACCATCTCACCAGCTGTACCATCTCCACTCATTGGCTCTCTGCCTGTCTTCTATTGGTAAGAGATTGAGTGGGCCCTGTTCACTCGAACAAAGGGGGGGGAGGGTTTAAAAAAAATGGTTTTCTCTAAGTGAAGGAAATTTTTAATTTTTATGTGCACAATCACTCTTCCAAAATAAATAAAGCCTCAGGATAGTGGACTCTGGGCCACTCCTGTGAAGGTTCGTGTGCATGGAGCCCAGCAGCTGAGGACTCTTGGAAAGTTGTCATCATCAGGACACCTGCTAGACAAGCCCACATCCAGCCAAGACTTTGGCCCAGGAGGTAGAGTAGATGAGGAGAGAGCAGTCATCGGGGGGCGATGAGGAAGACACAAAAACAACCATTTATAAATATGATATTTGTGACAGGAGTTGTGAGGACCAGAGTGGAGAAATTCTTTATGCCAGAAGTTGTGTCTACAGAAGCTTTCAAGCAGAAATGGAGCGAGGGCAGTTCAGGCATCAGTTCAGGAATTTTCTTGTAATCAAATTATAACCAAAGCATGTTGGGGGGGCATTTGTGCACACGTACACACGTGTGCGCACACGCACACATCAGGAAGATGCAAGTATTGCAGGAATGAGACAATTAGCCTACATGCTTGATGAGAGTAGGGATTGTGTCTCACATTCTCAAATCCCAGCCCAGGGCAAGATTCACTATGTGTTTATAGAGCTGACTCGGATCACAAGTAGGGAAATTGCTCCTACAATTAAATAATATTCATATCCTGTAAAGTCCAAGGGAAAGTTCAATGCAAGGAAAGGGGGGAGCACACAGCAGTAAAGACGGTGACAACAGCTCAGCAAGGTTATGTAACTTTCCCGTGATGCATTGTTACTAGCAGAGATAGACTTTGAGCCCAGCTCAATGTGGTTAAAAATCTATGTTTTAAGCTCTGCATCAAATGGTTCCTGTAAACCAAAGGATTTTTTTCTATACAACAGTTACTGTACAATAAACATTGCCATTTTTCAGATAACAACTGAGGCCAAAACTTGAATTTCTAGCAGCAAAGTACAGTGACTACAAAGAACAGTTAAGAGTAAAATTAATAGACTGTCAAATAAAAGCATTACGGCTGAGCTATATGAGGTCGGGGCACGTTTACTCAGCAGATTAATGTCCATCTCTTCATGAGCAATGAGGAAAAGTAAGCAGGCTGGCATCATCATCACATGTTGGAAAATGTGTAGAGAAACATATCTTTCAAGTAATGTGTTAATCCTTTTCCTGAAACCTCATAAATATTCTTAATTTTAACATCTCAGACACAGGTTCTTATCAACAGTAAAACTAGACAGGCTTCCACGAAAACAGCATTGTCAAATCAAAATTAGCTGAATCGTCTCCATCCTGACCCTCTGAACGAGTGGAATGTTGAGGGGACAGGTATGAGGATCAGCTGAGTCTGTGAACCCCGCTTCAGTCCCAGCCCGCCCAGAACTCTGTTACCATTGGTAACTTCGCAAAATGAAAGTCACTTCGGGGGAGCTAAGGCCAGTCTTAAAATGCACCTGCACCGTCTGAGAAGAATAATACATTCCTACGCAAGCCATCTGATTTAAGAAGTTTCCAGACAGGAGCTGCCGTGGAGCTTGGGCTGGCATGATCTCAGCCAACTCTGGAAAGACCTGGCCATGAGCAGGTAGTGTGGGACACCGAACCACACAGAGGGACATGGGCTGGACAGGCCATTGTGACAGAGGCTCTCCCCACTGACTTCACAGCCTCACACAGCCACCGGGTTGCCTTTTGGCCCCAGAAAAATATGAAACAGAAAGTAAAACTCTTTTCCTACGTGTCTTTGTTCAAGGTAGATTTGGGGAAAGGACCAGAAATTGCTGGAGCTGGAGGTGCCTTGGAAGTGGTACCTCCAAGCAGTCCCACACACTTAGTGGACACTCAGGAAAACAACTCTTGAGACAAGATGGACTTTCCTGAGGCCATGTGGCAATGACAGTGGCATTCAGAGCCAGCACCTGCCAGTCACTGAGAGCGGGCGCCAACTAGGGTAAGGACGCCTGCCTCTAAGGCACCTCCTGCAGGACTCTGGAGCGTTGGGATGACCCCATGAGAAATCTTCACTTTTGAAATGCATGCATTTGGTTTCCTGAACTTTCCCATCAGTTCAGACAACACCCCGCTCCAGTTACTGTATTGTCAGGATAAAATTAATGACGTCAGCCTTCGGCTTCTGGCCATTGGGTAGTGCGTTCACTCAAGGGGGACAGGACCCCTTCTCCTTTTCATGTTTGCTCACCCACCCCCTTCACAAAGGCAAGGATGGAAAGTCTGGGACTGGGCTTCCATCTGGGGATTCGTCTGAGAAGGCAGCAGCCAAAGCAAGCAAGGGAGGGAGCGAGAGGGAGGAGCTCTCCCCATCTCAGAATCGCTGCTGTGATGGGGAAGGGGAAATGCAGAAATGAGGACTGCGATGTGCAGCAAATCTCCTGAAGGGAAAAACACAGCAAAGATCAAGTGGCCCTGTCGGTCATATCCTATCTTTGTTATTATTATTTTCTTTGGCCAAGGATGCCGTTTTTCATCGCGCACCCAAATACTGCCCTGCCATCTCATTTGGGACTGTTGAAAACATCTCTTCTGCCCACCTGGCACACATTGCAGAAGCAAAGTCCTTAAAGAACAAAGTAAAACAAAGAAAAGAAATCTGAAACATTAATTTCCACGCGTAGAAATGCAAATGCAATTCATCTTTCTTCTTATCTTGGACAAACAGACCAGCCTACTATAGATTTCTATGCCCTATGGGGCTCAGCTCTGTGTGTGTGTACATACACACACATTTTTTTAAAGTAGAGAGACCAAAGAATAAATCTTTTAAAATGTTGCAAGCAGTTTTGGAATTTGCCTATCCACTCACAGTGGTGCACGCAGGTCACCATGGCTCTTGCGGGAACACAGGCTGGAGTGGAGCAATGTGTTTCATGACGGGAGTTGAATCCCTGTCAGAAGTCACCAGTTAAAATGGGTTTAGCTCAGTGATTTAAGACCGTAAAGTGATTTTGGTAACAGACCTCCAAATTTTGGCCATAAGTTAATGAAAATGGGCTATAAAACAAAAAGACTTACTGTGAGGTTTTAATCTGGAATCTGGAAAGTACATAATGTTTGCAATGAAAAATAAGAAAATTGAACTCATCAAACTTAAAAATTGTGGGGCTCCAGTAAGGAGTCCTATTCAAATTTGACTTCTTTCTTGTCTTGCCCTATAGGCATGTCTTTGAGTTAAGTAAAAGAGATGTATTAATTAAACTTAAAGCCTTTGTGAGTTCAACAGAAAGAATGTGCACAATTAAGGGATTTAGCAAAACAATGCTGCTGCTTTTTTCAAAGTAAAAAAAGTTGGGATTTAAACAACAAATAAACAATGTCTACAAAAAACCTAACCCAGTAAAATACTTTGACAGATTTTACTCCAAAACTTCATTTTTCAATGGTGAATTAACCAAATATGCCCCTGCAGGAAAGTTCGATATTGAAGCAACAAACGTCTATGGCTATTTACCTTTGTTTATCTGCACAAAAGACTGAATTCAAGAAACCTAACAAGTTGACTTTCAGATTTTATCCAAAGATGAGGATGAAGGGATTAAGAATTCATTTAGAGAACAAGAGAAATCTACTTTTTTTATGCTTTAAATAAATAATGGTTATAAGTGCTGTGGAATTAGTTTGTAAATACTGCGGATTTTCCGCAAGCACACTACCACACCTTTATTTCATTAGAGATTAGTCATCTGAAATAAATGCATGCCTGTGAAGTGTAGCAGAATGCTTAGATGTCTACTTTCCCTATTATCAAATTTGCTCTTTCGGTTGATAATAATAAAAATTAAAAAAAGTAAACAGTTTTTAGCTTAATTCTAAATTGTCTCAAATCTCAAAATAAACTCCCCTTAAATTGCTCAGAAGTAGGATGAGATTAGCACAAAAGAGAATAGCAACAACAAAAACACACTGATAAGATCCTCATTCAAATAAGCACTTTTTGACTGTACATTGAATTGAAATTTAAAAGTTGAAATCAAAACACCTGATATATGAATTGCTTTCAGACAGCAGCTTGATTTATCTCTGGATTCAAAGAATGACGGAGCTTTAGCTCCAAATCTTGGCTGTGATTTACCAGTGGCAAAAGTTCTGTAAGTCGATACTTGTAGCTTTGTGTCTGAAAACCAGTTTTGGATGCGTGAGATAACATAAATATTCACCAGTCAAACTCCTTGATGAATGTACTAAATTGTACATGCAGTGCCAGCCACTATATCATGGAAGTTATGACTAGATTGATTGTTTTAACACATGGGACTCGTACACACCCCGTTTATTGAGCATAGCTTTTTCTCATTATGATGGTTACATCTTGAAAAAAAGAATTTACTACAATAATTAAATCTCAACTGTAATTATTATGCCGTCACCTTTCCACAAACCTGGCATTAGAAAAGTGACGGCACATCTGGACATCTCCAAATGAATGACCGAGACTGAAACCCGCTAGCTGCTCCGAGGGCGATAGTCAGCAGCTTGCTTGTGTTTCTCAGACGATCACAAAGCGGGAGCAGTTTCCAAGACTCGCAGACGCATCTGCAGAGCTCCAAGGCTTCCAGCACAGCCCTCATCCCTGAGCTGAGAGACCACCTTGTGACTCTAGTTTGATGGCAACCCCATCAGGATCTTTGCTAAGCAGACGACGGCATGTTTAAGTTTGTTTTGTTTAGGGAGGATTTTTGCGGGCTGTAGCGTGCTACTGTTGGGTGGCTACCTGTGAATGCTCCACAGAGCTGTGTCAGTGCAAACCAGCTAAGACAGAGCCAGCTGGACATGCTGTGTAAATCATCACCTGTGTTCACTTGGCTGAATAGGAAAATAAACATAAATGGGGGCGGAGCAGAAGAGGAGAATAACTACCGCGTGCTCTGCGTGGGGAAGTGAGCATATTCCCGCCACCAATAGGGAAAACTCAGTGCTGGAGCAAAGCCACAGCTCCACTGTGCTTTGCCGCTACCTCTGTTCCAGAAGGGCCTCTCAGCAGTTAACTATCTATATTTATTATATGTATTGATGCATGTGTATACATACATATATGCATGTATATGTAGACATATATACGTGTAACATAGACTACTTGTTATATATTTCTATATGCCAGATATATATACACACACACACACACACACACACACACACACACATGTTCATTCCAAGGAAGCATAATATGTAGTGCTGACATTATTTGTGGACTTAAGTGGGCTTAAGTACACTCAGTAAAATTTTGCTATTTATGTTAACGACAGGAAGAACCACCTCTCTGATAAAGTCTGCTCCTCAGTAAATTGAGGAGATTAAGATAAAACCATATGGAGATTTCATTCCCAACTGCAATTTCTTTATTGCCCTGGGACAAGTGAAATTTCATTTTAATCATTTACAACACTTCATAGCATACTCGTGAACACACCACGTGTCTCTTTCCAAGAATGATAGTGCTTCAGCAGTGCGAGACCCCTGGGTGTCGTTCGTCATGAAACTTTTATCGGAAAGCTGAGGTCATCAGGATGGCTCCCCTAATTTAACTCTACAAAATTGAAAATAGGTTTTGGGGCAAGTCCCATTGTGGTACTTGGAACAATCCTCTGGTTATGATTTTAGTCATCACAGAGGATTGTTTCCATTACGAGATTTCAAGTCAAAGTAGTGAGCTCACCATGAAGACAATTAGAAGCACGGAGCAGATTGCACGGGGTCGAGATCCTCTGGGAGTTGGGGTGGTTACCTGACTCCTGAAGTTCGTCCTACAGGACTGGTCTGCGGAGAGCTTCCCTTTCCCAGAGTTCCTTCCGACTTCTAGAATGTGCGTTCACACAGAGATTGTTTCTTTCTGGAGTTGGCGGGAAGCCACTGAGCGCGTGGGGCGCTGGCGCTGGCTGCGGGCGGCGGTCTCCCGCCAGGTGCACAGCCCCTCTGCGCTGGAAGGAAGAGCCCAGGCAAACCAGAAACAAGTTTTCCAGGAAGGGTGGGAGGGGGCGACCAGGCAGGCAGGGGGCTGGGAACCGTGAGGTGCTCTGTGTCTCAACAGGAGGCTGCACGTGTGTTTCTCCCACTGTCCTGCTCCACAGAGCACACGCCACGTGCTGGAGCACACAGTTCTGAGCTAGCGGTGCCTGGAACTTCTGAGGCGAGCCCTTCGCGACAAATGTGGCATGCGTGTGAATGTGTTTGTGTGTGTGTGTGTATGGACGGTGTGTGTGGTGTGTGCATTTGTGGTGTGGGGGAGGTGCTGTTTGTGGTGTTTTGTGTGTGTGTGTAGTGTGGTATGTGTGTTGTGTATGTGGTGTGGTGTGTGTGCCTGTGTTTTCACCTGTGCATGTGTGCAGTGTGGTATGTGCATGCGCTGTTGGGGGGGCTGTTGCTGGTGTGCTGTGCACGTATGTGAGGTACAGTATGGTGTGTGTGCTGTGCTGTGTGTCTGCATGTGTGCATGTGTGGGGGGCTGTTGCTGGTGTGCTGTGCACATATGTGAGGTACAGTATGGTGTGTGTGCTGTGCTGTGTGTCTGCACGTGTGCATGTGTGGGGGGCTGTTGCTGGTGTGCTGTGCACGTATGTGAGGTACAGTATGGTGTGTGTGCTGTGCTGTGTGTCTGCACGTGTGCAT
>CAUYSK010043259.1:0-11716 GCA_963575035.1 Avahi laniger
ATATCTACCCAAAGGAAAAGAAATCATTACGTCAGGCCAGGCACGGTGGCTCACGCCTGTAATCCTAGCACTCTGGGAGGCCGAAGCGGGCGGATTGTTTGAGCTCAGGAGTTCGAGACCAGCCTGAGCAAGAGCGAGACCCCGTCTCTACCAAAAATAGAAAGAAATTAATTGGAGAGCTAAAAATATATAGAAAAAATTAGTCGGGCATGGTGGCGCATGCCTGTAGTCCCAGCTACTCGGGAGGTTGAGGCAGAAGGATTGCTTGAGCCCAGGAGTCTGAGGTTGCTGTGAGCTAGGCTGAGGCCACGGCACTCTAGCCAGGGCAACAGAGCGAGACTCTGTCTCAGAAAAAAAAAAGAAATCATTACATCAGAAAGATATTGGCATCAACTACGGAATCAACTAAGTGGTCATCAATGGATGACTAGATAAAGAAAATGTGATATATATACACAGAGGAATACCATTCAGCTATAAAACAGAATGAAACCATGTCTTATGTGCAACATAAATGGAACTGGAGGGCATTATCATAAGTGAAACAACACAGATGCAAAAAGACAAATACTGCAGGCTCTCACTTGTAAGTAAGAGCTAAATAATGTGTACACCTGGACAGAAAGTGTGGAAATGGCAGACAATGGAGACCCAGAAGGGTTGGGGGTGGGAGTGTGGTGGATGTTGAGAAATTAATGGGTACAATGTACATTATTCTGGTGATGGATATGCTAAAAGCCCTGACTTCGCCACTACACAATTTATCCATGTAACAAAATTACACATGTACACCATAAATTCATACTAATGTAAATAAATAAATAAATAAATAAATAAATAAGAAACTTGGTCAAAGACTTTTCAGTAGAAATAGTCAAGCATTTAATAAACCTAATCCATGGACTGTCCGAAGGGGATATTAGAAAAACATGAAATAATCATCTGAAGGCTAAGGAAGAAATGGTTACCATTTCTCCCTGTTACAATACAATACTAAGTCACATCCCTTCCTGCTGAAGGGATTGTAACAGGTACAGGTTGCACCTTCCATGTTTCAGAAGTACAGATGAAAGCTACCAGAGAAGTCATTTGTTATACAGGAATGTGTACAGCTGAGTTCCATATTACCACCAGTAACACCTCCCTGAAAGTATGCATAAGGTGTATGCTGGGAAGATTCAGAATATATCCAAGGCCGCACTAGTCATGAACTTAAAAAAAAAGGGGGGAACCCCAATAAAAACTACCCCCAATTAGTTTCCATAATCCCATTTACCATGGCTTTTATAGCTGCTGTTCTGACACGTGGATCTTGGTCACTGAAGTAATCTCCTATAATTTTCTGGACGTCTCTGGCAGCTAAGCCTTCTGCATCTTTTGTGATACTTTTCTCCAAAGAGCCAAGATTGCCAAGTAATTGTAGGCACTTATTTCTTACACCATGAGAGGTATCTGTCAAGTGCTATATAAAAAAAGAGGAACAAAAAGACATGATTAAGATACCCTGAAAAACAAATAAACACAAAACCAGAAACAAAAGCACTGTATCAATGTTAGGGATGATTTCAAACACTATGTTATCACCACAGTCTTTCCAGCATCATGTTATTTAGGTATGTGTCTTCCCCAAAAAGCATGAGTCTTTAGAAATTAAGAGCCCCATTTTTCCATGTTTATATTCCCAATAGCTATGGGCACTTTACCTTATACAAAGTAGGTATTTAAAATTTGTCCCTGAATTATATTTATTTGCTATCAAATTTTTTTTTTCTTTTTTCTGAGACAAAGTTTCAGTCTGTGGCCCTGGGTAGAGCGCAGTGGCATCATCATAGCTCACTGCAACCTCAAACTCCTAGGCTCAAGGGATCCTTCTGCCTCAGCCTCCTGAGTAGCTGGGACTACAGGTGCCCAACACCACACTTGGCTAATTTTTTTCTCCCTTTGGTAGAGAAGGGGTCTCACTCTTGCTCAGGCTGGTCTTGAAGTCCTAAGCTCAAAGTGATCCTCCTGCCTCTGCCTCTCAAGTACCTGGGACTACAGGCACACACCACAATGAGTGGCTAGTTCTTCTATTTTTTGTAGAGGTGGGGGTCTCACTTTTGCTCAAGCTGGTCTCAAACTCCTGAGCTCAAGCAATCCTCCTCCCTTGGCCTCCCAGAGTACTAGAATTACAGGCATGAGCCACCATGCCCAGCCTTTGCTATCAAATTTTAAAACAAGACAAAAATGTATGTATTTTTAAAACTTTTAATACTCAGACTGAAATATGCAAAAATCTTGTGTACAGCTCAATTTTCACAAAGTGAATACACACATATAACAAGCACTCAGATAAATAGTATATAACCAACACCCCACATGACCCCTCCAAGCAACTACCCCACCACACCACCACCACCAAAAATAGTTACTATGCTGACTTCTACCACATAATTCATTTTGCTTAGCTTTGTACTTTATAAACTCAAATAGTATCTGGCTTCTTTCGCTTGCTATTATGTTAGTGAGATTCATCCATGGTATGGTACATAGTGTCACTTGTATTCATTTGTAAATATGCTAAAATTTATTTAGCCTTTCTGTTGATGGATATTTGAGTTATTTCTAGTCTTTGGCTATTTTGAATAATGCTACTACGATTATTCTTATACGTGGCTTTTGGTGCACATGTTCACATTTCTGTTGAATATACACTTAGGAGTGGAACTGCTGGGCCATAGGACATACATATACGCAGCTTAAGAAGATACTGCCAAATAGTTTTCCAAAATGATTATACTAATTTACACTCCCACCAGTACTGCATAAGTGTTTCAGTTGTGCCACATTCTTGTCAAAACTTAGTACTATTAATATTAATCTTTTTCATATTAGCTTTTCTCACCAGCATTTTTAATAAATTATGCTTTCCGTCCTGTATACCCCACCCCAATGGCACTAAAACAAGATATTTACATAATGCAGTTACAGTAACTAAAAGTGCTTTGAAGAAATGAGGATGTATATCAGGTGACAAAAAACACCTGGAACTCTGGCTTTCAAACTTTTTTTGACTGAGACCATAGTAAGAAATACACATTATATTGCAACATAGTACATAAAAACACATACACAGAAAGTTTAACAAAACAATATTTACTCTTAAAAAAATTTACCCTTGTATTTTGTGATGTACTCTAATATTTGTATTTTGTTTTCAGAAAATACCAATCGTGTCCCATGAAATTGATTATATTCCCTACTAATGGATCATGCTCTTTAGTGTGAAAGACACTAGCGAGGAGAAAAGTGAATGGGACTTGTTAAAAACATGGGTTCACAGAGCTCCTTAGAGAAATGACTAAGTTTCAGCAGTGGGGAAAAAAATATTAAAGTCTCAATATTTAATATTAAATATTAAACTCAACTATCATTTTCTTTAGAAAACCTCACTGAATTCTCTAATTTCGTTAAGCTCTACCCCCGCCCCACATCATCTTTTGAAGCAATTAAAACAATTTTAATTAAGAAATCCTGCCCTAATCTTACCTACTTGACAAACTATTTGTCTTTCAAAACTCAAGAGAGATGTCACCTCTTCCAGAATGCTTTCCTTAATACTTCTCCTCTTACCCTCAAAGACCTTTTTTCACTCCTTCCTCTGAACAATGTTTATACCTTATAGTTAACTCCTGTTATTGCATGAAGTATATTATAATGTATAGTATTTATTTTATAAGTGTCACTACTGGCTCATGAGTTCCTTAAAGAAACTCATTTCTCAGCACTTTGGGAGGCCGAGGCAGGAGGATTGTTTGAGCTCAGGAGTTCAAGATCAGCCTGAGCAAGAGTGAGATTCCATCGCTACTAAACATAGAAAGAAATTAGTTGGACAACTAAAAATATATAGAAAAAATTAGCTGGGCATGGTGGCGCATGCCTGTAGTCCCACCTACTCGGGAGGCTGAGGCAGGAGGATCGCTTGAGCCCAGGAGTTTGAGGTTGCTGTGAGCTAGACTGACACCACAGCACTCTAGCCTGGGCAACACAGTGAGACTCTGCCTCAAAAAAAAAAAAAAAAAAAAAAAAGAAAGTCATGTCTCCAAGGAAGATATATAGATAGTCAATAAGCATGTGAAAGGATGCTTAACATCACTAATCACTAATCAATCAGGTAATGCAAATCAAAACCACAATAAGATATTACTTCATATCCATGGATAGCTGTCAAAAAAAAAAAAAGTGTAGTCAGAATATGGAGAAATTGGAACCCTTGTGCATTGATGATAGTGATGTAAAACAGTGCAGTCATTGTGGAAAACTGTGTGGCTGTTCCTCAAAAAATTAAAAATAAAACTACCATACGGTCTGGCAATTTCACTTCTCAGTAAATACCTCAATAGGGGCTGCCATAACAAAGTACCAAAAGCTGGGTAGCTTAAACAACAGAAATTTATTTTCTCACAGTTCTGGGTCTAGAAGTCCAAGATTAAGGTATTGGCAAATTTGGTTCCTGGTGAGGGCTCTTTTCCTGACTTGCAGACAACTGTCCACTCACTGTGTCCTCACACGGTCTCTCCCATGTGCATGGGAAGGAGAGCTCTCGTCTCTTTCTCTTAGCCCTTTGGATTAGGGTCGCACCCTTATGACATCATTTAACCTTATTTATTTCCTGAAAGGCCCTATCTCCAAATACAGTTACACTGGGGGTCAGAGGTTCAACATATGAATTTTGGAGGGACATAATTCAGTCCAAAAGAATACCTAAAATAACTGTAAGCAGGGACTTGAAGAGATGTTTGTACACTCATGTTCACAGTAGTAGCATTATTCACAAGAGCCAAAAGCTAAAAGCAGCCTAGGTGTCTATCATGAGATGAACGCATAAACAAAATGTCTTATATACATACAATGGAATAGTATTCAGCCTTAAAATAGAAAAATATTCGGATACACGCTACAATGTGAATGAACTTTGAGGACATTATGATAAGTAAAATAAGCTGGACACGGAATATTATATGATTCCACTTACATGAAGTCCTTGGAATAGTTAAATATATAGAGACAGAAAATAGAATAGTGTTTGCTAAGGACTAGGGGAGGGAGAAATGGGGAGTTATTGTTTAATAGGATCAGAGTTCCAGTTTTGCAATATGAAGAGTTCTGTGAATGAATGATGGTGATGGCTACACAACATTGTGAATGTTGTGCCAACTTAATGCCACTAAACTGTACACTTTAAAATGGTTGAGATGGTAAATTTTATGTTATGTGTATTTTATCACAATTTTAATAAAAAGTTAAATATAAAATTACCATATGATCCCGCAATTCCACTCCAAGGTCTATATCCAAGAGAAGTGAAAACATACATCCAAACAAAAATTTGTAAATGAAAAATTCTTAACAGCATTATCCAAAATAACCAAAAAGTGAAATCAATCTAAATACTGATAAAGTCACCAAAATTCATTAAAGGGCAAATTCTTAATTGCTTTATAAAGATGCAATGCAGGCCGGGCGCGGTGGCTCACGCCTATAATCCTAGCATTCTGGGAGGCCGAGGCGGGCGAATTGTTTGAGCTGAGGAGTTCGAGACCAGCCTGAGCAAGAGCGAGACCCCGTCTCTACTAAAAATAGAAAGAAATTAATCGGACAATTAAAAATATATAGAAAAAATTAGCCAGGCATGGTGGCGCATGCCTGTAGTCCCAGCTACTCAGGAGGCTGAGGCAGGAGGATCGCTTGAGCCCAGGAGTTTGAGGTTGTTGTGAGGTAGGCTGACGCCACAGCACTCTAGCCCGGGCAAAAGAGTTAGACTCTGTCTCAAAAAAAAAAAAAAAAAAAAAAAAGATGCAATGCACACAGGATGCAATTTACCTAATTAACATGTACAATTTGATGATTTTTAGTATATTCATTTATATGTACAATCATCACCAGTTATCAAACATTTTCATCATCTCAGAAAGATAGCTGCCCCCCCCAAGATACTCTGTAACTTTTTGCTATTAACCTCCTAACCCTCTGTTAGCCCTAACCCTAAGCAACTACTAGTGTACTTTCTGTCTCTGTAGATTTACCTACTGTGGAAATTTAATATTAATACTATCATACAATATGTGGTCATTTGTGTCTGACTTCTTTCACTTAGCATAATATTTTCAAGATTTAACCAAGTTGTAGATAAAATGTATTGGAATTTCATTTCTATTAATGGCCAAATAATGTTCTATTGTATTTTATTTGTCAATTCATCAGTTGATGGTGAGTTTGGTGGCTTACACCTTTAACTACTATGAATAATGCTGCTATAAACATTCATACACAAATTTTTGGGTGAATATGTCTTAGTTCATTGGTAAATACCTGTAAGTAGAATTGATGGGTCACATGGTAAGTCTATGTTTAATTTTTTGAGGAGTCACTAGACTGTTTTCCAAAGAAGCTGAACCATTTTACATTCATACCAGCAATGGACAAGAACTCCAAACATTTGGTATGATTAGTCTTTTTTTTATGATAGCCATTCTAGAGGTCAGTCTGTTTCTTATCATAGCATCTAATTGTGGTTTTCATTTGCATTTCCCTAGTGACTGATGATGTTGACCATCTTTATGTGTTTAGCCTTTTTGTATATCTTCTTTAGAGAAATCCCTATTCAGATCTTTTGCCTGGGTTCTAACTGGGTTATGTGTATTTTTATTATTGGGTCGTAAGAATTCTTTAGATAGTCTGGATACAAGTCCCTCGTTATGATTTATAAATATTTTTTCCCATTCTGTAGACTATCTTTTCACTTTCTTGTATTCTTTGAAAAATAGTTTTCAATTTTAATGGAACCAAATTTATCTATTTTTTTCTTTGTTACCTGTGCTTTTGTCATATCTAATAATCCACTGCCAAATCCAAGTTCATGGGCTGGGCGTGGTGGCTAACACCTGTAATCCTAGCACTCTAGGAGGCTGAGGCGAGAGGATGGTTTGAGGTCGGGAGTTCCAGACAAGCCTGAGCAAGAGTGAGACCCCATCTCCACTAAAAATAGAAAAAATTAGCAGGGCATGGTGACATGTGCCTGTAGTCCCAGCTACTCAGGAGGCTGAGGCAAGAGGATCGCCCAAGCCCAGGAGTTTGAAGTTGCTGTGAGCTAGGATGACGCCACGGCACTCTAATCTTGGCAAGAGAGCAAGCCTCTGTCTCAAAAAAAAAAAAACAAATAAACAAATCCAAGTTCATGAAAATTTCCCACTGTTTTCTTCCAAGGAGTTTACAGTTTTAGGCTGCATATTTAGGTCTGATTCATTTTGAGTTAATTTTTGTATATGATGTAAATTTCAGCTTCCTTCTTTTGTATGTGGATAGCTAGTTGTCCCAGCACTATGTGTTGAAAAAACTATTTTTTCTTCAATGAATGGTACTGGAATCTTCACAGAAAATCAGTTGACCAAAGACACATAGGTTTATTTCTTAACTCTCAATTCTATTCTGTTGATCTTTATGTCCATTTTTTCACAGTACCGCTGTGTCTTGATTACTGGTGCTTTGTAGTTAAGATTTGAAATAACTGTCAAGTTTGAATCCTCTTACTTTGTTCTTTTTTTTTTTTCCCTATATATTTTTAGTTGTCCAGCTCATTTCTTTCTATTTTTAGTAGAGACAAGGTCTCGCTCTTGCTCAGGCTGGTTTCGAACTCCTGAGCTCAAACAATCCGCCCGCCTCGGCCTCCCAGAGAGCTAGGATTACAGGTGTGTACCACCGCACCTGGCCTTACTTTGTTCTTTTTCAAGAGTTTCCTTTGAAATTCTGTATAGTTTACAGAGCATAAGTTTTGTACTTCTTTTGTTAAATTTATTCATAAGCATTTTATTATTTTTGATGCTATTTTAAATGGATCGTTTTCCTAATTTTATTTTCATATTGTTTCTTAAAAATATACAGAAATACAACTGATCTTTTGTGTATTGACCTTGTATCCTGCAACCTTGCTAAACTCATTACTTCCAATAGGTTTTTACAGGATTCTTTAAGATTTTCTATATATAAGGTCACGTCAACTGTGAATATATATAGAGAGAATTTTACTTTTTCCTTTCCAAGACGGATGCCTTTTGTTTCTTTCTTACCTAATAGCCCTAGCAAGAACCTCTAGTACAAAGTTAAATAGAATCGGAGAGAAATGCAATGACATATTTATTTTGTCTCTCATCTTAGGGGTGAAGCATCCAGTCTGTCAAAATTAGTATGATGTTAGCTATCAGTTTTTTTGTAGATGCCGTTTGTGAGGGTAAGGAAGTTCCATTCTATTTCAGATTTTTTTAATGTTCTTAAAATGAAAAGATATTAGTTTGTTGAACATTTTCTCTGCATCTACTGTCATAATCATGTGTTTTTATCCTTTATTATATTGTTACGGTATATTACATTAATTTATTTTCATATATTAAACCAACCTTGCATTCCTGGAATAAATCCCACTTGGTCATGGTGTACAATCCTATTTATATGTTGTTGGAGGATTTGATTTGCTAGTATTTCATTAAGGATATTTGTATCCATTCATATTCATAAGAAACACTAGTCTGTAGTTTTCTTTCTTTTTTTTTTATTTAAGAGATAGGGTTTCCACCGGGCGCGGTGGCTCACGGCTGTAATCCTAGCACTCTGGGAGGCTGAGGCGGGTGGATCGTTTGAAGTCAAGAGTTCGAGACCAGCCTGAGCAAGAACAAGACCCTGTCTCTACTAAAAATAGAAAGAAATGAATTGGACAACTAAAAATATATATAGAAAAAATTAGCTGGGCATGGTGGCGCATGCCTGTCGTCCCAGCTACTCGGGAGGCTGAGGCAGGAGGATTGCTTGAGCCCAGGAGTTTGAGGTTGCTGTGAGCTAGGATGACGCCACAGCGCTCTAGCCTGGGCAACAGAGCCAGACTCTGTCTCCACAAAAAAAAAAAAAAGAGATAGGGTCTCACTCTGTTGCTCAGGCTGGAGTACAGTGGCACGATCATAGCTCACTTCAGCCTTGAACTCCTAGGCTCAAGGGATCCTCCCACCATGGCTCCCAAGTAGCTGGGACTACAGGTGTGCACTATCATGCCTGGCTTATAGTTTTCTGTTCATGTGATATCTTTTGTCTGCTTCTGGTAACAGAGTAATACTGGACTCGGAATGAATTGGAAAGTCTTCCCTCCTGTTCTATTTTTTTTGGGAGAGTTTGTAAAGAATTGGTATTAATTCTTTTTTTTTTTTTAGAGACAGAGTCTCACTCTGTTGCCCGGAGTAGAGTGCCGTGGGGTCAGCCTCTCTCACAGCAACCTCAAACTCCTGGGCTCAAGCAATCCTCCTGCCTCAGTCCCCCAAGTAGCTGGGACTACAGGCGTGCACCATCATGCCAAGCTAATTTTTACTATATATATTTTTAGTTGTCCAGCTCATTTCTTTCTATTTTTTTAGTAGAGATGGGGTCTTGCTCTTGCTCAGGCTGGTCTCGAACTCCTGAGCTCAAACAATCCACCCTCCTCGACCTCCCAGAGTGCTAGGATTACAGGCATGAGCCACCGCACCCAGCCTGGTATTAATTCTTATCTAAATATTTGGTAGGATTCACCAGCGAAACCATCTGGGCCTCAGCTTCTCATTGTAAGTGTTTTTTTTTTTGTTGTTTGCTTTTTTACTACTAATTCAATCTCTTCACTTCTTATAGGTCCATTTAGATTATCTACTTTTTTAGTCAGTTTCAGTAGTTTTTGTCTTTCTAGTAATTTGTCCATTTCAACTAAGTAATTTGATTTATTGGCATACAATTCTACATAGTATTTCTTTATAATCCTTCTTATTTCTATCAGGTCTGTAGTAATATCCTCTCATTTCTGAGTCAAGTAATTTCAGCCTTCTTTCTTCTTTAGTCAATATAACTAAAGGTTTGTCAATTGTATTGATCTTTTCAAAGAACCAAATTTGATTTCATTGATTATTTCTGTTGTTTTTCTATTCTCTAATTCATTAATTTCTGCTCTAATCTTTATTATTCCCTTCCTTCTGCATACTTTAGGTTTACTGTGCTCTTCTTTATCCAGTGTCTTAAGGTGGAAGGTTAGATTACTGATTTGAGATCTTTCTTCTTTTTTTTTTTACTATAGAAAATTACAGCTATAAACTTCTCTAAGCACTGCTTTAACTGCATCATATCTTCAATTTCATTCACCTCAAAATATTTTCTAACTTTCTTTTTCATTTCTTCTTTGACCCATTGGTTATACAAGAGTATGTTGTTTAATTTCCACATATTTGTGGGTTTCCCAAATTTCTGTTAACTGATGTTCAATTTCATCCCATTATGGTTGGAAAAAATACTTTGTATTTTTTTATTCAAAGGGTGAATGTTGTGTATATAAATTATATATCAATAAAAAACTTTTAGGCACATTATATGATAGTCATAGACAAATATGGCATTAGGCAATAGAAACAGTGGCTATAACTATGAATCACAAATAGCCTTTATTTACTTGAGTCTGAAAAAGCTTGTGACAGATCTGCCATTTAATTTTTTTTCATTTTTTATTTTTTATTTTTTTGAGACAGAGTCTCACTCTCTTGCCTGGGCTAGAGTGCCATGGCATCAGCCTAGCTCACAGCAACCTCAGACTCCTGGGCTTAAGTGACCCTCCTGCCTCAGCCTCCCGGGTAGCTGGGACTGCAGGCACGTGCCACCGTGCCCAGCTAATTTTTTCTATTTTTAGTTGTTTGACTAATTTCTTTCTATTTTTAGTAGAGACGGGGTCTCGCTCTTGCTCAGGCTGGTCTCGAATTCCTGAGCTCAAGTAAGATCTCCCATTTTCAAATGGTTCAAATTTTTACCCTATTAAAATCCTCTATAAGTGGTAAAACAAAAAAAAAAAAGACACTCAACAACTCCATATAATAAACTGGCAAAGGATATGAAAAGTTCATTCCCAAGAGAGGAAATACAACTAAAGAAAAAACAAATGAAGAAGAAAACTCCTAAGTAGTCTTTCTAAAAAAATTTCTTTGAAAAATGAAATATCATTTTCCTCCTACCAAATTAACAGATTTATCTTTGGTTCTGAAACATTAATATACAATGCTGGAATGATGTAGTGAAATTATGCACTCTCATCATACTGCTTGTGGGCATAAAAACTGGAATCCTTTGGAAAGCAATTTGATAAAAACTATTAAGAGCTTTAAAAAATTGTAAATGTTTTCAATTAGTAATTCTACTTTTCACAATCTGTGTTTAAGAAATACTTTTAAATACAGAAAATATTTTAGAATAATAACATTCCCTGTAGTATTATTTTCAAATAAATTATTACAATATATTCAGTATACAGTTAAACTATGGTTTAATGATTAGACAAAATATCGCACAGCCATTAAAAATTATGTTTACAAAACACATACAATAAAAGATACTTCTGTTATAATGTTAGCAAAAAAGGGGCAAAATTATGTACAGACTATGATTACAGCTATGTGTTAGAAAATAGCAAATTTCGGCCCGGCGCAGTGGCTCACGCCTGCAATCCTAGCTCTCTGGGAGGCCGAGATGGGCGGATTGTTTGAGCTCAGGAGTTCGAAATCAGCCTGAGCAAGAGCGAGACCCCGTCGCTACTAAAAATAGAAAGAAATGAATTGGACAACTAAAAATATATAGAAAAAATTAGCCGGGCATGGTGGTGCATGCCTGTAGTCCCAGCTACTCGGGAGGC